>SJYA01003270.1:823512-920385 GCA_006410615.1 Neotragus moschatus
CCTCCACCCCCCGCCCGCAACCCCCCGCTGGAAACAGAAGCGTTCCAGTTCAAGAGTGGGGAAAATCAGAGAGAAATGGGTTGAAGAGTGAATGGTGAGTGGGAGGTGAACAATTATAGGTAACCATAAATTGCTTTTTTTTTAAAAAGGTGTTCTTGAGGAGAAAGCTGGATTCCCTGCTCTGGTATTTACTAACTGTAATTTCATCCAGGTTAGTTTACCTCTTTGAATCTCAGTCTCCTCATCTGTGAAATAAAGATGATTTTTCCTTTCTTCCCCATATGACAGTTTTTGTGAAGGTAAGTTAAAGTATGTGAACATAGTTCTTAAACTCCATAATTACCCCAAAGTGAGTTGGTAATGATAATTATCTGGCAAGTGTAATGAAAGGCCAGGGCAACTAGGGATGCTAGTTGGGGACTACGGGGTCAAGGCTGAAGAGTAAAGCAAATGAGTCTGGGAAGAGCTGAGAATCGGGGAGAAGACAGATGGGCAGTTGGTAGTATCTATGGCTTACTGCTAAACTTAGGGAAGGTAGGAACCACATCTGTGTTGTTCACAGTGGTCTGCATGATGTCTGGCATGGTGTCCAACATATGAGGCCTTTGCCCTTGCCTTCCCTCTGCCTGAACACTCTCACCCCGTATCAGTCAGGGTTCTCCAGAGAAACAGCTGATAGGATGTGTGTATATATGTGTGTGTGTGTGTTTATGGTGTGCATGCACTCAGTTGTGTCTGACGCGTTGTGACCCCATGCACTGTAGCCCTCCAGGCTCCTGGGTCCAGGGTTTCTCCAGGCAAGAATACTGGAGTGGGTTGCCATTTCCTTCTCCAGGGGATCTTCCTGACCCAGGNGTGTGTGTGTTTATGGTGTGCATGCACTCAGTTGTGTCTGACGCGTTGTGACCCCATGCACTGTAGCCCTCCAGGCTCCTGGGTCCAGGGTTTCTCCAGGCAAGAATACTGGAGTGGGTTGCCATTTCCTTCTCCAGGGGATCTTCCTGACCCAGGGATTGAACCTGCAGCTCTTGCTTCTCCTGCATTGCCAGGTGGATTCTTTACCACTGGGTTGCCTGGGAAGGCCAGAACAACCCTGTATACTAAGTATTGTTATTCTCAGTTTACAGATGAAAACACTGAGACCCAGAGACATGAGATAATCTGGCCAAAGTCACACAGCGAAGTAACAGGGCAAAAGGAAGGCAAACTGGATCTGTGTATGCTGCTTCTCCACTGCTCCTTCCACCTCATGGGTATGAACGCTGAAATCCTTCCTTTTTCTCCCCTACAATCCACTGTCCTTCCACCTTTCAAAAGAGTCTGTTCAGGAATACTTCAGGATGAGACCCTCCATTTATTCCACAAGTATTTACTGAGTGCCCACCTTCATACTCTATTCACTCACAAAGATTTCTTGAGGGCCTACTGTGTGTTAGGTACTGGTGGGGGTGCTGAAGATACATCAGTGAAAAACACACATCCCTGCACTGTAGAGCTTACATTCTACAAAGGGCAGAAAGACAGTAAACATAGGAAATAAGATATAGGGTGATGGGTTCAAGATAATAGGTGCTAAGGGAAACATAAGAAAAGAGGAAGATAGGCAATGTAAGCCTATCTGTGTGGAGGGCTGCGATTTTCAATGTTATGAAAACACAGTATTGAGCAAAGATTTTCCAGGATATGATGGTCAGTTTTATGTGTCAACTTGGCTGAACTATCAGTTCAGTTCAGTCGTTCAGTCGTGTCCCGACTCTGCGACCCCATGAATCGCAGCATGCCAGGCCTCCCTGTTCATCACCAACTCCCGGAGTTCACTCAAACTCATGTCCATCGAGTCAGTGATGCCATCCAGCCATCTCATCCTCTGTCGTCCCCTTCTCCTGCCCCCAATCCCTCCCAGCATCAGAGTCTTTTGCAATGAGTCAATTCTTCGCATGAGGTGGCCAAAGTACTGGAGTTTCAGCTTTAGCATCATTCTTTCCAAAGAACACCCAGGGCTGATCTCCTTCAGAATGGACTGGTTGGATCTCCTTGCAGTCCAAGGGACTCTCAAGAACCTTCTCCAACACTACAGTTCAGAAGCATCAATTCTTCGGTGCTCAGCCTTCTTCACAGGCTGAACTATAGTGCCCAGTTGTTTAGACGAGCCACACTCATCTAGGTGTTGCTGGGAAGCTATTTTGGAGCTGTGGTTAACATCTATAAGTTGCGTGGGAGACAACCCTCCATACTGGGTAGGGGTAGGAGGGGGAGACTCATCTAATCACTTGAAAGGCCTTAAAATCAAAACTGAGGTTTTGCTGAAATAGAAGTTCTACCTCAAGACTGAAACATCAGTTCCCACCCAAGTTTCCAACCCACCTTACAGATTTCAGACTTGCCAAGCCCCCACAATTACCCAAGCTAATTCTTTAAAAAAAAATCTCTTGTGTACCTTATGTGTGTGTGTGTGTGCACGCGCATGTGTGTGTATGTGCTATCATATGTGAGTATATGGGTGTATGCATGTATATATAATGCATATACATATATGAGATGCTGAACACACACACACACAGTTGTTCCAATAATGAGGAACTTAACATAGGTTTAGCCTAGAACCTGCCACAGTGAGCATGTAAGAGATAGCTATTGTTAATATCATCATCATCATTCAGTATCAGAGTGAGGACCTTCGTAAGAATCATTAAAGTAGACCAAAGTATGACTTAAGGGCCTGTGAGCTTGGGATGCTAAAGTCTGAAGTGACATTAATACACAAGTTTGGGGCCTGCAGAGAGTTAGGGGCATAGTACATTTTAGGTCAGGGTCCTTTAATTTTTTAAAAAACAGGATGATTATCTTGCAGTGTCTGTAGTCCAGAAAACAGATTAATTGACACCAAACCCTTCATTTTGCCCCAAGCTGCCATTTTAACTGCGGGGCTAATTGGTTCCAGGTCAGAGGCCCCGTTCATTTACTTCCTACCAACACTTGAGAGAAAAATGTACATTTTTACTGTGATGTTTTCTCACCAGGGTTCTTTTGCTTTCCCCTGAAGTTGTTGCTTTGGGCAACAAGAGAAATGCTAGATTCCAAAAAAGCTTTTTATCTACCTTGACCCTACTCCACCGTAATTATTACCACATACAGCTACAAGCATTTTTAAAAAAAGATACTAGGAAATACACACGTTGAAACCAATACACATCTTGTTGGTTATCTATTGATATTATACAAACAGAATTTCTAGTTTTGATCCCCTCTGATAAAACATAATAGTTTTTATGATATGTGGGTGGTGTGTTCATCAGAAAAATACTAATTTTGAAAAATATAGTGTGGACTTGGTCATTCTATGACATCATGTCTGATTTTAACTTCTTAAGAGGGAAACATTTATAGTCACGAAGCCAAGTAGATTTCATGCAGAAGACAGATGAAGGCCGGATGTTTGAGGTTTTTCTTCTGGTCTTTTTGCTTCCCGTCGTATCTGACTACAGCTAGTTATAATGTTTCATGTTTGTTTAAGGAGTGGGCAGATTGTGAAAAAATAGACAGTTGGCTGCAGCATTCTGGGCTATGTTTTGTTTCTTGATTTCTGCTTTGCTCCCTTGTTATAAGAAATAAATGAGAGTGTTTAAGAATGATAAAGTCTTTCAGCAGTTATTTCTTTAACCCCAGGTCATTTCTTCACATAGGAAAGACTATGGAATTTGGAGTAACATTTATTTTTGAGTATTATGCAATTTGGGATGGCTGGACTTTGGTGGGGAACAGGGGTCACCTTGACCTTCTTTTAAGATTATAAAGTAATTTCTTGTCTAAATGTTAGGGGTGGGACAAAAAGGGATCACCGTGCCGTGCTATTTCCCAAATGAAAACACATGGATTTAAATGGAGCTCCTCCTTGCTTTCCTGTGTATTTTGTTTTAGACATATTTATAATAAAGAATCAAAAGAGTGCTTTCACATTTATTATTTTCAAATTAAGGGTAATTAAATGTCACTTTAATTCAATGTCAAATTAAGAAGGATCGATACAATACTGCTTCTGTTTTATGTCTTGGTTTTTTGGCTACAAGGCACATGGGATATTACTTAGCTTCTGACCAGAGGCTGAACCTGTAACCCCTGCATTGGAAGGCAATGGTCTAAAGGTCTTAACCACTGGACAGTCAGAGAAGTCCCTGTCATAGACAAACTGATGATAGAGCAGAATGAAGATACCAGAAGTATTTCTAAATACATATGGACAATTGATTTTCAGCAAAGGTGTAAAAGGGAATTCTGTGAAGAAAGGGTGATCTTTCTAGCCAATAGTGCTACAACAATTAGATGCAAAAGAAAGCAAGAAATAAAAAGGACTTCAATCTAAATGTTCAGTCGCTCATTTGCTTGTAACTCTTTGCAACCCCATGGACTGCAGCACGTCAAGCTTCCCTGTCCTTCACTAATCTAAATATCTCACATAATATACAAAATCAACTCAAATGGATTATAGACAGATATGAAACCTAAAAGTGTGAATCTATTAGAAGAAAACATAGGGTAAACATCTATGACGTTGAATTTGGCACAGATTTCTTAGCTACAACACCAAAAGAACTATGCATAAAGATTGATATATTGTCCTTATCAAGATTAAAATTTCTGCTCTTAAAAGACACTGTTAAGGGAGAAGGGATGGTTGGGGAGTTTGGGATGGACATGTACACCCTGCTATGTTTTAAATGGGTAGCTGACAAGGACCTACTGTATAGCAAGCACACACCTGGATGGGAAGGGAGTTTGGGGAGAATGGATACATGAGTAGGTATGGCTGGGTCCCTTCAGTGTTCACCTGAAACTGTCACAACATTGTTAATTGGCTATACCCCAATACAAAATATGAGAAGGCGATGGCACCCTACTCCAGTACTCTTGCCTGGAAAATCCCATGGACGGAGGAGCCTGGTAGGCTGCAGTGCATGGGGTCGCTGAGTCAGACACGACTGAGCGACTTCACTTTCACTTTTCACTTTCATGCATTGGAGAAGGAAATGGCAACCCACTCCAGAGTTCTTGCCTGGAGAATCCCAGGGATGGGGGATCCTGGTGGGCTGCCATCTATGGGATCGCACAGAGTCAGACACAACTGAAGCGACTTAGCAACAGCAGCAGCAATACAAAATAAAAAGTTAAAAAAAATCCAAGTGTAGGCACCTCAGAACCACCTTCCACATGAAAAAAAAAAATGATAAAAGTATTTTTAAAATAAACTTTCTAAGAAATCCTTTCCAAACAAACCCACGCTGTCAAGAGATGAGAAGACTGGGTTAAAAATTTGTAAATTGCATCCAATAAAGACTATATATCCAGTATACATATTAAAAAAACTCTCAAAACTCAACAATAAGAAAAAAAATGGGTAAAGATGTGAATAGATGCTTCACAAAAAAAAGCAAAAACAAAAACTTCAGACACAACTGAGCAACTGAACTGAACTTCACCAAAAAATATCTCTGGATGGCAAATAAGCACATGAAAAGATGTTCAATTTCATTAGTCAGTAGGAAAATGCAAATTAAAACCACAGTAAGAAACCATAACTGTTGGAATGGTTAAAAAAAAAAAAAACACAATAAAATCTGACTACATCCCAAGTGTTGATTAGGATGTGGAACTCTGCTCTGTTGCTGGTGGGAATGTGAAATTGTACAAACACCCTGGAAACGATTTTGCATTTGTTTTGAACCAGACATTCCATTCTAGGTATTTACCCAGGATAAATGAAAGCATATCTCTATACAAAGACTTGTACATCATTCTTTATGGCAGCTTTACTTGTAATGGCCCCAGATTGGAAATAACCGTAGTGTCCATCAACAGGTAAATGGGTAAACAAACTGGGGTACAAATAAATGATGTTCAGCAATAAAAAGGATAGAAACCTTTGCACATGCTGCAACGTGGATGACTCTCACAAATATCGTGGCACATGAAAGAAGAAAGATGGAAAAGAGTACCTATTGATGATGTCATTTATAAAAATTCTGGCAAATGAACACAAAGTGACAGAAAGCAAATCAGTGGTTGCCTGGGGAGTCAGGGATGGGAGGGAAGGGTTAGGATGGTATGTTTACTATCTTCAGTGTGGTGAGAGTTCGTGGGTACATCTTATGCCCACTGTACATCGTTAAATTGTACACAGGAAATACATAGAGTTTACTGTCTGCTAGTAATATTGTGTGCTCAACCACTCAGTTGTGTCTGACTCTCTGCAGCCCCAGGGACTGTCACCCACCAAGCTCCTCTGTCCATGGAATTTCCAGGCAAGAATCCTGGAGTGGGTTGCCATTTCCTATTCCAGTGGATCTTCCCTACCCAGGGACTGAACCTGCATCTCCTGCGTCTCCTGCGTTGGTAGGAAGATTCTTTACTCCTGAGCCACCTGGGAAGCCTGTGCTGGTTACAGCTTTGATAATTTGCAACATTCTGCTGTTCTCTTTCAGGGAGTTTGGGGGTAAAGGGCAGGCGAGAGATATAGCGAATTTGAAGAGGATATGGGATTGAGCGAGGATTTTGGTTTTTTATGAAGCTGGGATAGGCCACAGCATGTTTAGATGCTGATGAGCAGAGAGGACAAACAGAAGCAAGAGTAAGAGGACCTGCTAGAGCCCTTGAGTGGGCAGGAAAGTCTGGGCTGGTATCCTGTGTGCGAGGGAGGCCTGGGCCTGGAAGAAGAGGACAGCTCATCCACAATGGGAGAAAAGACAGACAAGGGTGGGGCTTGCTTAATACGCCACACTGGCTCTTTGTTAGTAATGAAGACGATATCCACAATCACAACAATGGGACTAGTCAGTAGGCGCCGTATTCATTGATAAAATGAGTCACACCAATTCAGTAGAACTTGATTTTCTTTGGTGAAATTTTCAACCAGGACACCAAGAGCGTCTTGTTGGTACAGATTTCTGGGTCTCCTGCTGAAAAAGGGTGATGCCAGCAACCCTAGCTCTCCTTTGAAACAACACTCCCTTGGTCTGAATTGGAGAAATCAGTTTGATAGAAATAATGGGAAGTCCTCTGCCTGTGTGTTCAATATAAAATAACACTGCCAACGTTTCCCAGTGTTAGGAATATTTTCGTAAGTGAAAATCTCTGTTCTGTGACTCCTGTCCCTTGTTAGTAGCATCACTCTTGCCACCGTTACCTGTGCAGCAAAAGCAGCAGCAGCTACCATTTGTTAAGTGGCGCCCAGCAGCTCAGCAGTGAAGAATCTACCTGCAGTGCAGGAAACACGGAGATGTGGGTTCAATCCCTGGGTCAGGAAGATCCCCTGGAGGAGGGCACGGCAACTCGCTCCTGAGACAGAAGTGACTGTCTCACTGCATCTTCACTGCAGCCCTGTTGGGTTGATGTGCCATGAGCCCCTGTTAATAGCCATGAAAAATGAGTCTTGCCAGAGGTTACATTACTGTCCCTGGTCACATCTCAGAAGTATCAGAGCCAGAATTAAAATCCAAGTCCGTGTGACTCCAAAACCTTTGCTCATAACAAAAATTGTGTGCAGTACTTACCTCCCCTTCTGAATTCGATGTCTCACTGGTGAGAGTAGATGACATGCACCTTTTCCTCCGAGTCTTATTCACTGCAACCACCACCTTTGGACAATAATAAAGGAACTCAGGAGAATGAAAATAATTTAACAACCTGTCTCAGCAACTGTTTTCATTTTTGTCCATTTCCTTTTGATCCTTATCCACGTGTACATATTTCACATAGCTGTAGATGCAATTTTATGTTTTGCTTTTATGGTTAATGTTATACCAGGCATTTTTCTTGTTGCTAGTCTGTAGCGGATGCATAATATCCCATTTCGTTAATGAGCCATGATTTAATTAACAAAATCCCCTGATGAACAAATCTTATTCTCAGTTTTTCAGTTTTATAAACTATGCAAACTGATTTCCCCCATCTTTATGTAATTTTTTTTAAAGAATAAATTCCCAAGAGTGAGATTACCAAACAAGAATTTGAACATGTTTACGACTTTAGTACTTTGAAAGAGAGTGGAATTAGGAAAGTTTGTACCTTGGATGATGGTAGAAAATTCTCATCACTGGTATAAAGAGATGNCAGTTTTATAAACTATGCAAACTGATTTCCCCCATCTTTATGTAATTTTTTTTAAAGAATAAATTCCCAAGAGTGAGATTACCAAACAAGAATTTGAACATGTTTACGACTTTAGTACTTTGAAAGAGAGTGGAATTAGGAAAGTTTGTACCTTGGATGATGGTAGAAAATTCTCATCACTGGTATAAAGAGATGAATAGTTTAATTATTGTTCAGGAAGACCAGAACTGAAGACAAATGGGGAGTGACTGCTAAGGGTACAGGGTTTCTTTTTGGGATGATGAAATGTTCTTGAATTAGATAGTGTCGATGGTTGCATGGCTTTGAAAATATACTAAAAGCAATTCACGTGTATACTTGAGAAGGGTGAATTTTTATGGTATTGTAAATGTTATCTCAATATAGGGTTGCAAAGACCTCAGTCAGACATGACTGAAGTGACCTAGCAAAAAAACTAAAGACAGAGTTTCAGATTTTCCAAGTAAAAGTTTCAGCCCTTGTTCAATTGCTCTCAGAGTGTTCTGTATTTGTTTTTATATCTGGGAGCAGCATCTCATAGTGCTCAGAAGCATCACCACTTGGCAGCTTCATGACCCCTGCTGAGTGCTGGAGGTTGCATCCTCTGGAAGCCCACATGGAGATGGAGATTGGGGTGTAGGATGTTTATGAAGGATCGGGACTTGAAGTCAGGGCAGAAGCAGGGCTGGCTGCAGGAAAGGATGGAAGTGAGCTGTAGGTCTGACATGGCCTCAACCAACCCTGACTATCAACATGTTGCGTTGGGCTGAAATGGCCAGGCCGTTTTACAGGGATCTTGTGCTAAAGTTTGGTACGTGCTGCCCTGGAAGGGCAGACTCACAGGCCAGGTGTGCACCACACATGTGGCTGACCCTGAAGGAGCTGACGGCAGAAGGCTGACCTCTCTGCTCCCCGAAGGTGGACAACATGACCCGGCCTCTGGGAGCAACATCTCCGTGTCTATCACAGGAAGTTGCTTTAATTTCCTTTGCCTCCATTTCCTCACCTGTAAAACTGAGATAATATCTAAACTCAGCAGTGGCCACAGGACTGGAAAAGATCAATTTTTATTCCAATCCCAAAGAAAGGCAATGCTAAAGAATGCTCAAACTACCACACAATTGCACTCATCTCATATGCTAGTAAAGTAATGCTCAAAATTCTCCAAGCCAGGGTTCAGTAATACGTGAACCGTGAACTTCCAGATGTTCAAGCTGGCTTTAGAAAAGACAGNAGGCCTGGCGTGCTGCGATTCATGGGGTGGCAAAGAGTTGGACACGACTGAGTGACTGAACTGAACTGAGGATTGTTAGAGAATTAAACACAGTAACACACTGCTTGCTGGGTGGTCCAGTGGTAAAGAACCTGCCTGCCAATGCAGTAGATGTGGGTTTGATCCCTGAGTCAGGAAGATCCCCTGGAGGAGGAAATGGCAACCCACTCCTGTGTTCTTGCATGGGCAGAGGAGCCTGGTGGGCTATAGTTCATGGAGTCACAAGAGTTGGACACGAGTTAGTGACTAAACAACAGCAGCCCATAGGGAACACTAAGAATAGTGCTTGTCATATGAGAAGAGTTCAAAAAATACTAGCTACTTCTCTTGTGTATCATTCTATCATTATTTATAGTACTTTAACTTTAATACTATACTACTTAAAATGTAATAAAGGTATTAGTCAATATAAGTTTATAGTACTAATTATTAAATATAATATATAAATACTGTATATGTAGTATTAGTTACTATCATTATTAATGAATAATACAGTCAGTTTTGAAGAATTGTAGAGTACATACTGAGAAGATTTGGAAGAACTTTTTAAATTTTTACTATTTTTTATGCTAAAGATTTTAAACTTGTGACAAGGGACAGAAGGGAAATTCTACTCATTGCAAGGAAATCCTCACTTAAGCTTCAGTGAGCCAAAAGCACTTAAAACCCATGAACCTTCAGCTGGTCGTCCTTAGCCAGTCCAATCTGCAAAGGAAAAAAGGGCAGTTTAAGAGGGAGCAGAGTTAAAGCCTCCGTTGCTGATGACAACAATCCTCTCTTCCTACTTCTACACTTGGCCAAGAAAAGTCCCAGAGCCAAGATGCACTGAACTCAGGGTACACTCAGTTTGTCATCAGTGGTGTGATAAGATTTTGCCACTTAACAATAGCCAACCAGACATCCTGTTTTAGTGTCTATGTGCACAACATCCTTAAACTAGATTCAAGCCAGTAAACTTTAAGGTGGACAAATCCCTCCTTTCCAGAAATACACTATGAACTTCAAAAACTGTTTGGCTTAGCCTTATAAAAATCGACCAGGCAGATCTGAGATTAGCTAGCCAGGGAAGAGGCACAAATGCACCAACAAAAAGCAACAGAACTCACCTCTACCAGGAACTGGCATATGTTCTTGCGCTGGTCACCCTGTAGCTGAATCACTTCTCCATATTCTGGATGCTCAATTACAGTACCATTGCAGGCAAATTTCTGCAAGAACAACACAAGTAAAACAAATTAGGCCAAGCAACAGTTTGAATGCCAGTAATAGCCCTTTTCAGTAAGTAATACAATTCAGCAGCTCCATGGAGGCAGGGTAAATACGACTTTCCTAAAATCTCATTAAAAACCTACCTTCTTAAACGCCTTCACTAGTTTCTTTTTATCGTAATCATCAGCGATCCCTTGGACAGTAGTAAGGGTCTTCCTGCCGTTTCTCTGTTGAATTCTTATATGGATATAATCCTCAGTGCCAGCAGGAAGCAGATCATCACCCTTACTTGCATCATCAAAGGGGTCAAAAGAGTGGAGGTTCTGGATAGCGGACATATGATACGATTCCTTTTCCTCGGTGGAAACGTCCTGCGGAAGGCCGCAGCGGGAGAAGGCGGGCAGGGGGGACGGAGCGTCCGGAAGCGAGGGGGCTCAAGGGGGAGGCTGCTGAGTCCTCGGCGGCGGCTCAGTGACTGGGGCCGATGTGAACCATTTTTAAAGTCTTTATTGAATTTGTTACAATATTAGCTTTATTTTATGTTTTGGATTTTTGGCCACAAGACATGAGATCTCAGCTCCTCAAACCCATACTCCCTACACTGGAAGGAGAAATCCCAACTCCAGGCTTCCCTGTCCATCACCATCTCCTGGAGCTTGCTCAAACTCATGGCCCTCGAGTCGGTGATGCCATCCAACCATCTTATCCTTGGTTATCCCTTTCTCCTCCTGCCCCCAATCTTTCCCCGCATCAGGGTCTTTTCCAAGGAATTGGCTCTTCTTATCAAGTGGCCACAAGTACTGATAAATGGTTGCTGAATAGGAGGCATTCTCCAATGCAGGGGTTCAAAGGTGGTGGGCCTGGATGTTGCACACAGCAGAGCCTGTGCTTTGGTGGGGAAGGCAGCATGAGGCCATGGGTGCCCCGCTTGCAGTTCAGGCGAGGGGAGGGCACCAGGAGAGGAAGGTAGGTGCTTGGAAAGGGAGGAGGAGGAGGGAAAAGAGGAGCCTTTGCTTTCAGTTCAGTTCAGTTACTCAGTCGCGTGCAACTCTTTGTGACCCCAAGGGCTGCAGCATGCCAGGCCTCCCTGTCCATCACCAACTCCTGGAGTCCACTCCAATTCATGTCCATCAAGTCAGTGATGCTATCCAACAATCTCATCCTGTGTCGTCCCCTTCTCCTCCCACCTTCAATCTTTCCCAGCATCAGGGTCTTTTCCAATGAGTCAGTTCTTTGCATCAGGTGGCCGAAGTATTGGAGTTTCAGCTTCCTCACCAGTCCTTCCAATGAACATTCAGGACTGATTTTCTTTAGGATGGACTAGTTGGATCTCCTTGCAGTCCAAGGGACTCTCAAGAGTCTTCTCCACCACCACAGTTCAAAAGCATCAATTCTTTGGTGCTCAGCTTTTTTTTTTTTTATAAAGAAAGCTGAGCCTTTGCTTAGTGACAGCTTTACCAAGGGCTGATCGTTGGGTACAGCTCTGCTAGAGGAGGAAAGACAGCTTACATTTTTTACTTTTGAAGTCAATTTCAATTGTATCCACATTGCATTGGAGAAAATTTCCAAGTGTTGAAACAGCTTTGCTTTAAAAAAGAAAAAGTCATCATACAGGTAAATGGACTGTATGAATTTTAACACATGTAGATTCATGTAACCAGCAGCACAGTGAGAATACAGAATGATTCTACCACCATGTAATGTTCCCAGGGCTGTATCTGTGGAGTCATGCTCACTTTCGACAGCCACTGATCTGTTCCCCATCACTACAGTTTGAAACAGCTCTGCTTTGAATCATTTTGTCTTTTATCCTCACAGAGTTTGCAAAGACTGTGAGGATTTTGTGTCTGAGAGAGAGGCTACATCCTCCATTACTAAGTATGGGACTAGGGGAGGTTAACTTAATGAGGCATGGAAAGAAAAGGAAACATTCATAAGGTCCAGCCCAACAAGGATATCTGTTTTTGCCATCTCCGTTTTTCAAACTTACTCAAAAGATAGGAGTAAAGTTAAGGGCTGGTGGGGTAGGTCAGAGGTTAGGCATGCCTGCTTAGTTGCTTCGGTTATGTGTGACTCTTTGCAACCCCATGGACTGGAGCCCGCCAGCCTCCTCTGTCCATGGGATTCTCTAGGCAAGAAAACTAGAAAGTGAAAGAAAGTGAAGTTGCTCAGTTGTGTCTGACTCTTTGCGACCCTATGGACTGTAGCCTGCTAGGCTCCTCAGTCCATGGAGTTTTCCAGACAAGAGTACCGGAGTGGGTTGCCATTTTCTTCTCCAAGGGGATCTTCCCAATCTAGTGATCAAACCCTGGTCTCCTGCACTGCAGGCAGACACTTTACCATCTGAGCCACCTGGGAAGCCCAAGAAAACTGGAGTGGCTTGCCATTTCCTCCTTCAGGAAGTTACTACTCTAATGAATAATACAGTCGGTTTTGCCCAGACCATGCTGAAGAGTTGTGATGCAGCCTATACACCGAGAAGGCTCTGAAGATTTCTTAAAAATATAGTTTTAATTTTTTTAGACCAGTTTTAAGTTCACAAAAAAACTGATTTCACAATGGAAAGGTTACAAGTTACTTGGGGAAAGGAGATAAGGGGTTTTGCAAATGAAATGAGATGGGCAAAAAGTGAAAGAACCAGCACAGGGTGTGTTTGAGAGAAAGTTCTGTTTTCCTTTGTGGGGTGGGGTTGAGACATGGAAAGAGAAAGATTGGGCGAGGTTGAATGCTGTATCCATAGTGTTTTGGGCAGTTATATGCTGGATAAGGAGGATATTCACAGACATTTCATTGTGTATTATAAAGGAAATCTTCTATGGTACTTTCAAAACGTGTGAAGTTTTAAGTTGCTTTTCGAATATCTTTGGATAAAATTCACTTGTGTGTTCTATTCTTGAGGCAGACTTTGTGTTTATTATCTTATAGTGGTATAGTGTTTCAGAAATGTGATATATATATATATATATACACACACACACACAGGCTTAGATTCTGTGGGCCAGGCACTGTTGAAGTGGCCTTATCAACCTTATCTCATTTAATCCTGAAAATAACCCTAAGAGATAGGTACTATTATCAGTATTCTATTTCATAGAAGATGAAATCAAGATTTAGAGAAGTTGAGTAATCCAGTCAGAGCTATTAAACGGATTTGAACGCAGGCTTTTGAATGGCAGAAATCAGTCATCTAGATATTGCTGCCACTCAGCTTCAGATTTCTCATCTGTTAAGATAGAGAATAATTCCTAACCCATAAAATCATTCTGAGGGTTAAATGAGATCACTATAACCTCCCTGCACAGTTTATTCATGTTCTTTGAATTCCAACTGTCCATTACTATGCCTTGAGCAGAGAAGAGATTTCAATGAAAGCACTACTGTTTTATGACTAAGCATATTCCATGCCCACTCTAGGTTTTACGCAAGACATTTGTGAGTTAATAATCACTGTGTTACCACTGGGGATACGGAGATAAATAAGACAGTCCTTGGCCTGAGAGCTCAAAGTCCTGTGGGTTAAACACACACAGAGACCGTTCTCAGATACTGTAGACAAGTGCAGTGAGAGTGGAGGTCAAGAGGCATGGTCTGCCTGAGAGCTGCCTTAAAGGATAATCTGGAGTTCAGAGAGTAGGTGAGTAGGAAAAGGTGGGCTTAGGAAGGCAAGACATCTTTTGGAGAGTGGAAAACCAGTGATATTTGGTGTTTGTTGCTGAGGCATAAGAGGCGGGGCAAGAAGTGGCAAGAAACGAGGTTGCCGAGGAAAGTACTCTGGGTGCCCTGCGGAAAACTTGAACTCCATCTTGTCAGCCACCGTTGCCAAACATCTTTGCCCCATCTTTTTTGTTGTTGTTGTTTTAACATTTTGCCATATCCATGCCTCTGTCTTATTTGCTTAATATTAACAGCTCTTTTTTACTTAATCTTGCCCTAAGCAATAATATCCCCCAAACCAGTTTTGTTATACTAGTTTTAATTTTCTAATAATACACTTTACAACAAATGGGTTACAATTAAAATTTTAGAAAATATCTATCATGGGTCACTTAAAAATCATCTCAAAAAAAAAAAAAAAAGAGGAAGAAATCATCTCAGATAGCACTGAGAGAATGAATGTATATTGTGGTTGTTTGGGTAAGCATTAGGGTCCTTGGAGAGTTTTTAGCAGAGGAATGACTTATTAGATTTACTTTCTTTCTGAAAAATGGAAATTAAAAAATTTTTATACAGGAGAAGAATGAGCAAAAAAGGCATTTCTCATTATAAAAATATCCTTTTTAGGATTTAGGGTTTGTGTTTGCATCTTTTTTCTTTGGCTCCCAGAGAAAAATTAGTTTGCTAACTTTAGCCACAATACTTCTTTTAAGAAGGTCCACATGAAGCATTTGTTTATTTTTCTAAGCAAATACAATACTTTGTATTTGCTTAGAAATTTTGCCCATCTGTATAGTTTGGGGAGCCTTTTGTTTCTGATTTTAACAGTTTTTGTCTTTTCTCTTACTTTTATTCAATTTTGCTTTATAATCATGCTTCCCAAGTCAAATCTACGAGACAAAGTGTTTTCAGAGAACTCGAGTTTCTACCCTTCATCTCTACCTGGTTCCCTCAATCCATTCCATAGGGAATCATTTTGCTTATTCGTTTGTGGTTTGAAAGTGAAAGTTGTTCAGTCGTGTCCGACTCTCTGCGACCCCATGGACTATATAGTCCATGGAATTCTCCAGGCCAGAATACTGGAGTGGGTAGCCTTTCCTTCCATCTGAAAACATATGTGAGATATATCTCCACCTTGCTTTATTCACACTGTGTTCTGGAGACCACTCCATAGCAATACATAAAGCTGTTTTTCACTTAGAGTGTGGCTTTGAGGAGAAAAGTAGTTCATACAAAGTAAGTTTTCTGACCACATGAAATTAAACTGTAAGTCGTAACAGAAATATTTCTAGGAAAAAACCCTTCAAATATTGCATATTAATCATTACCCTTCTAAATAATCCATGGTTAAAGGAGAAATTACAAAGAAAATTTTAAAATATCATTTGAATAAAATTTATGGACACACGTTAAATTTCTAGGTTACAGCTAAAGCAGGGCTTATAAGAAATTTATAGCATGAAATGCTTACATTAGAAAGGAAGAAAAGTTTCAAACTGTTAACCTAGACTTTCACCTGAAAAAAGTTAAAAAACAAGAACAAATTAAACCCAAAGCAAACAGAAGGAAGGAAATAACAAAAATAAAAACAGAAATTAAAATACTAGAAAACAGGTGAAAATAAAGGAAAAACAAGAAGCTATTTCTTGAAAAGATCAATAAAATTGATAAACCTCTAGCCAGATTGACAGAAAAAGAACAAAGTCACAAATGAGCAATTTTTCAAATGAAAGAGGGCCATCACTACAAATATTAAAATGATAATTAGAATATATGATGGTCAACTTTATGCCATTAAGTTTGATAGTTTAGATATAGACATCTCTTGAAAAACGCAAACCACTAAATCCCACTCAGGAAGAAACAGATAACCTAAACAGCCTTCTACTAAAGAAACTGAATGAAAGAAATCGGATTTGTTGTTCAAAACCTCTCCACAAAGAAATTCCAGACCAGATGACTTGAATTTTACCAACCATTTAAGAAATGAATAGTATCAATTTTACACACAGTTTTTATGACCTTAGCTTAGGCAAAGATATCTGAGATAATTTAAAAGACTGGCTACACTAAGTGCTAATTAAGACACGGAGCAATTGGAACTCTCATTGCGGGTTGGTATACAAACTTATACAGCCACTTTGAAAAAACAGTTTGAGAGATTTTTATAAAGCCAAACATCCACATACATTTTCTATATGACCCATAACTTCATTCCTTTGTATTTACTTAACTTCGGAGAAAGGAAGAAGTATTCACACAGAGACCCACCTGTGAATGTTTCTAGAGGTTTATTCATATCATCATCAAAACGGAAACAACTAAAATGTCCTTCAACTGATGAATGGATAAACCAACGTGTCACTATACATCCATACAGAGGAATACTACTCAGCCATAAAAAGGGACTGAGCTATTGATACCACAACATGGATGAAATCAAAAGGTTTATGTTAAGTGAAAGCGGCCAGATACAAAGGTTATATATTATCTTATTTTCATAGTATTCTTTAAAAGGCAACACTCTAGAGAGAAAAATTATTAGTGATTGCCAAACCAGGAAAGGGGATTGGCTATAAAAGGTTGAAAACTTTTTGGGGTGATGGAAATCTATTGTATTTTGATTATGGTGGTGGTTACACAACTATATACATTTGTCAAATCTCATCAAACTGTACTTAAGGGGGTGAGTTTTATTTTTATATACTTTACCTTTATAAACTTGACTTTAAAAATATAATAAAGGTAAAAAAAGAAATGAGGGGGAAAAAAGATTAAAAGGACTTCCCTGGTGGCGCATTGGCTAAGAGTCCATGCTCCCAATGCAGGGAGTAGAGAATGGATCATTGGTCGGGGAACTAAGAGATTGAATGCCACAGGGTTTGGCTAAAGAAACACATTGAACATGGATAAACCAATCAGGAGACAGAAGGGATGAAGTTTAAACTAGGGGATGTGTGTATGCCCAGTCGTGTCCAACTCTTTCCTGCCAGGCTCCTCTGTCCATGGGGTTCTCCAGGCAAGAATACTGGAGTGGGCTGCCATTTCCTCCTCCAGGGGATCTTCCCCAACCAGGAATCAAACCCACGTCTTTCGTGTCTCCTGCATTGGCAGGCAGGTTCTTTACCACTGAGCTGCCTGGACAGACACCTTGATGAGCCTTCCACTAAGTGTTGTGTACAGATTGTCAGAGCTCAAAGTAAAAGGTTACAGCCCACATTGATCTAACTTTTAAAGCAAAGAAATACGAAAAAAAAAATATTACAATGTAGAAAATCACATATTTTTAATACACTGAATGTATTTGAATACATTTCTCTGGGGTCCCCACTGATAGTCCAGAGGTTAATTTTATTGGGCTGATATCCAAGCCAATTATTGTTATGATAATTCCCTATGTCTCAGTGCTGAAACATTGTAAACACACAACAAATATTTGCTAAATGAATCTTTTGAATATTTCCTCTTTGCAAAGTTTCAGAGGCTTCCGGATTCCATGGACTGTGAACACAGGTGAGCTTAGGAGGCAAACAGAAATGGCTGCACAACTGAAGACCCTTTTAAATTCATGGTGCCTGATGGAAGGATGGGAGGGGTTGGTGCTACTTGCTACATGGTTTCAGTGGCTTTGCACCAAACTGATGTTTTGTTTTGTTTTGTTTTTATCCTTTCTTCAAAGTTCTTCTTAAATCCAGCTGCAGGTCTCTCACGCATTCATTGCCTTTTTTTTTTTTTTTTTCTCGCATTGGCAGTTGGAGCCACAGAAGAAAGACCTAAACCTTCTCCGAAAATATTTTTTTCTGTTTTAAAAACTTTCCTTTTGTGACTTTGGCAACAGAGCCTGAAAGTAGCGCAGGGAGACTAACTTTGCGCATCACTGCTTTACGGTAGGAAACCATTTCAGCTCTATCGTCACCAGTTCAGTCCGGTTTGGGCACCAAAGTATCATGTTCCTAATCACACAAGAACTTGTGAATTCAATTCAGCATCTGGTGTGACTTCCCGAAATCTCCAGTTAGGATGACTACATTCCTTTAACTCGACTGGGCAGGATGGCACATGTCCTAAAATGTGTGCTGGAGTCTTCTCTTAGCAACTCTTTCTCAATACCCAGGGTTGAAGAGAATAGTCCTGCCTATCTGGTCATTGTATTTTTCTGTATGCGCTGGACTCCCGGTGTGTGTTTTCTCAGCACCCTGTGCATGGAGCAGGTTGGGTTTGAATGTCACGGTTATTGAGCAAATTTGAAAATAAGTAGGAGTCAGAGTGAGAAGGGTAGCTGGTAAGGGGAGAGAGAAGTTAACGGACTGTGGGAGGGGTGAGTCATAGCTGCTCTGAGTTTCAGAAACAGCTCAGCCCCGCCAGCTGCGGGCACTCAGCCTTTTAGCAAGTGACTCTCTCCGTATTCCCCCCATGGGCTGGAGCACGAATGAACCTGAGGTCCTGCAGAGGAAACTCCACATTTGAAAACTCTACTTTAGTGTCTTGGTTCTGCTCAGGGACAGTCTTTGAAAACTGACCATCAATCCAAGCTCCCAGCAGTGACGTAAGCAGGCACTGCCAGGGTGACAGAGGCTGGAATACACAGAATTTCACTCTTTTTGTTTTTGGCATAATTAAGTAGAAGGAACTGCTGATACTGTAGAAACGAGGACATCCGTAATGCTTATTCACATTTCTCAGTCCCGACAACTTCGCGTGTACATTTAGCACCGCACCCTTCAGTGTGTTGGGAGGGGAAAGTCTACAATAAAAAGAAGCTGAAAAAAAGAGACACAGCAGTGTGGTTTGGTTTCATGGGCACGTTCCTCAACCTAGTGATCTCATTGGAAAGAAGCTCAGGGATGTCAGAGGTGTAGAGAGAAGGAAAGGCAAAAGGTCCAGGTTGGGTCAACCATTCAGCATAACCATTAATCAAGAGCGGTCCTGGGAGACTCCTGGGTGTCATGGCTTTGATGCAGGAGGCCATGGCCCATGACTGGTGAGGCTGTGAGATTGGGTTCAATGCAGGGGAGTAAATGAGGACATGTTCCCTTTCGCCTCTCCATCGCCCTCTTCCATTCCTGTATCCTGTTAGTATATCTTACAAGGATCCCAAATTGTCATTCCCTTCATAGTTGCCCAATGGCTCAGGGGCTTCCCTGATGGTTCAGTGGGTAAACAACCCACCTGCAATGCAGGAAACACAGGAGATTCAGGTTCTATCCCTGGGTTGGGAAGATCCCCTGAAGAAGGAAATGGCAACCCACTCCAGTATTCTTGCCTGGGAAGTTCCATGGACAGAGGAGCCTGGCAGGCTACAGTCATGGGATTGTAAAGAGTCTGACACAACTAAGTGATGAGCACACACATATTGTGAAAGGCCCTTCAGTTCTTGGGCAAACGCACAAGATAAAAACACTCTACCGACACTTCTGAGCCACAGCTCTGACATAAGACATTTGCTCTTGGAATCCTGGTGTCTAACTCTGCAGACTCCAATTCCACCGTGTCCCTAAGCTGCTCAGCACAGAGAGAACACAGATAAATACTACCCAGCTCTCACATGAGAAGCCTCAGCAAGGTTGGTTTTATCAGGCCCATAACTCATTTCCTGTGGACATTACAACACGGCCAATCTCAGTGTCTTCAGAGTAAGGTCCTTACGTTTGGGACAAGGAGAGAGAAGCAGTCAGCTGCAGCAACTCTGTGGAAACCCTCTTGTGTAACCTTGTATCCAAGGCCCCAAAGTTCCCCTCAGTCAAGGACATCTTGGTTCTTGGGAGGAAAAAATTTAAATGGATACACATGACAATTCAGTGGCAAAACCAAGACCTTGACATTTTGCTTCTAGTCTATTTTTATGACTGAAAGAAAAGCAAGGCAGAGGGGTTGAATAGATAACAGAAGACAATGAAAATCATACCCATTATTTCTTTTCCTAATTCTAGAGTCTATAATCATCACCCACATATCCTTCTGGAGCACAACTTAAATACCATTTAGTCTTGCACTTAGTGTTATATACATACTTCACACAAGTATTTGGAATATGACCAAGTCTAGTATGGTCAATCCTGAACAATCTAAAGAAGGAAAAAAAAAAAACAGAAAAAAAGTAATAGCCAAGCAGTAAGTGGTAAAGAACCTGTCTCCTGATGCAGAAAATGTAAGAGACTCGGGTTTGATCCCTGGGTGGGGAAGATCCCCTGGAGGAGGGCACAGCAGCCCATCTCCAGGATTCTTGCCTAGAGTATCCCATGGACAGAGGCTATGGTCCATAGGGTCACAAAGAGTCAAACATGACTGAAGTGACTCAGTTCACACCCACACGCACGCAAACCAGGGCCCACTGTCTGCTCCTAAAACGTAAGACAGAAAAGGACAGACGAATGCTGCTGGAACCTCTCTGATTCCATTAAGCACCAAGCCAGGTTTGGGTCAGCTGACCCGGCCTGTCACGGATATGCCCCATCTCCCTTCACCCGTCTCTGAGTACCTTTCCTGGTGGGATGTGACAACCTCCCAAGTGTGTATTTTTAGAATTTTAAGGGGAAAAAAAAAAACTTGAACTCAGAGTAATGGAGTTTTGCAAAGCTACAATGCTTTTAAAAGTATGGTGTTCACTAATTCATTCACTCAACAAACATGGCTTATCTATCCACTATCTCCACTGCTTATTAGTTAGATACTCACTTTTTGACCAGTTGGATAATAGCACTGAAAAATCCACAGCGTTTTCTCTCTCATTATGCCTCGAGGGAGGGAGGGCTATTGCACCCCCCGCTTCATGCAGGTGTTTCCTTATTCAGAAAGAGGGCGGAGGGCTGCTCCAAACATCCAACTCTGTCACCTCAAGAAACAGCTTTTTTAGAGTAACTCTGTTCACTTGCTGTCCCTTTCTTCTCACATTCAAAACTGACTCGGTAGGTCTGGAACTTAATTGGAAGAATATTTTAAATTCCACTATTAGGTGGCCCTTCACTGATTCTTGGAAGCGGAAGATGCTGTGCTTTGGTCTGAGGCAGCTCCGAGGCAATGTCCAACATTCAGCCTCTTGCACCCGAGTGGTCAAACAGCTGCAGGTTATTACGGAGCTGGAGAACATTCTGTATTTGAAATGAAATCTCTACACCTGACAGCAGCTTGCAAGAGCATCTAGGCAGAAGGGAGACATGGTTCCCATGAACCTTTGAAATGTTACCCAGCAGGACAAAACCCTCCTGCTGGAAGGCAGGGTAAATTTGCCTGTATCGCTCAATCGTGTCATGCACAATCCCTAATTAAATTTACTTATTTGTGTCTCCAGTTTTTTTTTTTTTCCTCCAAGCAAGCACAAGGCTTGGCTTGCCATCTGCCTACTCTTGCTTTTGAAAAGCCCAGTCATGTGATGAACCCTAAGTATTAATGAAGTTACTCATTAAATAAAGTAATAAATATTTAGAATATTCATCTCTGCTGAACTTTCCTACATTAGCATCAAAATGCATAGAAGGATAAAAAGGCAGGAGAATTCCAGATAGGGTTTTAATCCTAAAGCATAGAAAAACCAAATTAAGTGTATCCCCAAGGCACATTTCTCTTGCCTGGGCAAAATCATAATCTCGGTCCTTAAGAATTAAACCTGACATTTCCTTTGATTTAATTAGATGCAACAAAGGAACAAAGCCACATTTAAATGAATGCCTATTTTTTTTTTTTTTTGCAAATTATCTGCACTGTTTTCCCTACCTTTGGGTGGCTTGCCGAGTCTTTTACAGAGTGTTCTGGCCTGCATCACCTTCTCTGAATTTCTCAGCAATCTTGTGAAGAAAGCAGGTGACAAAAGTGACCATCATTTTGCAGGTGAGGAAACTGAGGCTTCAAGAGGTCTCAGGGCTGAGAACCAGCAGTGGCATTCTGTACCAGAAATAAGGATTTAATCTCTGTTGCTTTTAGAAGGCGCTGAGGGTGTTTGTTAGCACAGTACAACCAATACTTGTGTGTGAGTGCCTGGGTGTAAGTATGGAGATGAAAGGTGGCTGGAAGGTTAGAAAAGAAAGGGAATATGGACAAAAGAGGGCTAAGAATTACTAGAGAAGTTATGCCAAATGTGGCTCAGGGCAATAAAATCAGCCCCATGTGCCGAAGGCTGAAAATAGGAAACGAGAGGCTATAATGTGTGCTACAGGCCTCCCTGGTGGCTCAGCAGTAAAGAAGCTGCCTGCCAATGCAGGAAGCTCAAGTTCAATTCCTGGGTGGGGAAGAACTCCTGGAAAAGGAAATGGGGACCCACTCCAGTATTCTTGCCTGGGGAATCGCATGGACAGAGGAGCCCTCAGCTACAGTTCACGGGGTTGCAAAAGAGTTGGACACGACTGAGCGACTAAACAACAACAGTATGTGCTATGCTTCATGATTTCTTCATGATTTCTCCAAAGAGGGTCCATGAGAATTCTTTGGTTGGCACCCTAGCTGGTCAGTATGTTGTAGCCACGTGTTCCGGGAAACAAACTCACTCAGAAGGACAATGCAGATAGTGGAGTGCGGTTTATTACACCCGCGGGCTGAAGGCAGAGTCTCCTCTTAGCCAAGGACCCCAACCAGTTTTTGTGAAAACCTTATATACCCTAAGTGTACATGCTCAAACCCACCTTCCCCCAGTTCTCTGAAACTAGTCTAAACAAAGGAAAGGAAAGATACAATCAAAGTTAACCCATGATTCGTATGCCTTAAGCCTAGATAGTTAACAGTGGACAATTATCAATAAGCCTGTGGTCATACCCCAATAAGCGTAATAGAAATTCCGATTCTGTTCAGTTACACAGATAATTAGGGTATTCTTTTAGGTGACAGAGAGTCTAGGTATGAGCCCTGGGGCTCTTCCATGGGGGCGTCTATTTTTCCAGTTGGTATGTCGTTTCCATAGATACTGGGCATAGAGCTCAAAGTCCACAATCCAGCCCAAGATGGAGTCCTGCTTTCAAGATGGAGCCTGTTCTGTCTGTTTCCTCCTTCAAGTAGGCTTTGCTTTTAGCAGATATTGTAGTCAGTAGACGGAGTAACAATAAGACATTCACAACTTCGGGACTAAATGAGGAAGTACCAAAAGATAATGAGTGAAATCAGTAAATTATTGACTAAGGAGATAAGAGATGCCCTAGGCTAATCCATGCTGTTATGAGGACATCTGTGCCAACTTATCTGAGGCTGGACATAATAGGTGTTACTAACCTAGAGGAATAGGAATCAATTGTGCTTGCTTTATCTAGGGAAGGATGACTGCTAACAGGAGGTGCAAGGCTGAACACCTCCCTCTCAAGGAAGGAGCTGGATGGCAGGAATTCAGCAGTGGGGGTGGCAGGGGAGTATGTAGACGGAAGAAGTAACTGGCAGGCACTGAAATCCTCTATGTATTACGCGACAGGCTGCTTCATCAGGTGTTCTGGGGCCTGGGAATCCCCGTTCTCTAATTTCATGATCATCACACAGCCTCTAAGGGGCCTGGAAAATTAGAAGGAGCTGCTGAGATTGGGGTAAGTAGACGGAAAGATCTATCCTTCCTTATAAGATAATAAACTAGCATTCTGCTTTAGATCTCAGGTCTTTGGGGAGAGTTGATGTGAGTCTGTCCTGGATACAACCAATTTGGGGGCTTCTGCATCAGCAAAACAGAACCCTGATCCTTGAATGCGGTAAGCATACTGAGGCTCTTTGTCCATTTTGACCATCCCGTCTGGAGGAAGCCAGTCTTGGATCACAGCTCTGCTGATCTGCCCGATGACAGCGCACATGGTGATTTTTTTTGTTTTGTATCAGTGAATAATTTCCTTGCAGCATGACGACAGTTTTCTGGTTCAAGGGCAATTGCAGCCAAGTACCTGAACTAGAGAATAAGGTTCTTGTCTTGGTGTTACCACTAACCACTTCTTTGATATTTCAAACTATTTAGTTGTAGTCAAGGTTTCCTCATCTATACATTCAAGGGAGTTCAGTATATGACCTTTGTAATTTGCCCAAGGTCACTACACTGATCAGTGACGATTGAGCATTGACCCAGTTACATGTCTCCTACTTGACTTCTCTTCTGTGTAAATTTGGGAGCAGAGCACAGGTTGGTGAGGGCAGGGAGTGTCCCAGGGGAATAGTGAGATCAAAGTGGATTTCCCTTCTCCATAACTAGCTGGAATCAGGTGAGATTACGCACAGGCTTTTGTTATCTACATGAAGGCCTCATAGATCAAGAACCATTTCAGCTACAACCCAACCTCCCAACCTTCTTCATCTCACTGGAAACATATAGAGAATGATAATGATGGAAAATCATGTTTGTCTATTGCATGCTGGGGAAAATACTGCACTTGGTCACCCCAAGGATGAGGGATTCATCCATTCCAGCCCCTCCTGTCACCCATTTGGCCAAATACACGGGCTGGAATGGCTGTTACAAGCCCTTTCTAACCAGGGTGCTACAAGGAATAAAACCAAATAAAACAATGAATGAAATAGACTAAGTTATCTTCTCTTCTTGGAATCTATCTCAACCCAAACTGCAGATACAGGTCACAGCCTCCTTCTGTCTCTCTTTATATAATGATGGTTTATTGTACAAGGGCTGCAGGTAGGAGAGAATGTGCTTCTTTGGTTTGGTGTCCTTCTTTAAAGGAAGGCCACATTCTATTCTTTTGTCTTCTACAGTATTGCTTAATTTGTTGTTGCTTACTTCTAATTTATCATGACTATTTTCTGAGGCTGGAAGTCTGGGATCAACCTTTTGGCAGCGATGGTTTCTTCTGAGGCTTCTCTGGCTTGCAGGCACCTGCCTTCTTGCTGTGTGTTCAGATGATCACCTCTTAGTGGGTGCACCTGTTGGTGTCTTGCATCCTAATCGCCTCTTATAAAGACACTAGACATTAGATTAGGGCCCATTCTGATTATTATAAATTAGTTACCTGTTTAAAAGTCCTATCTCCAAATTCAGTCACATTCTGAGGGACTGAGGTTCAGGACTTCGACCTGTAAATTTGGAGTGGTGCTCAATCCAGCCTGTAGGGTTTTCTGCAGTACAGTAGAAATGCTACATGCTCTGTTTTCTTCTTGGAAATCCACAAAGTCTATTTGTATATAAAATATTATACAAAGTCTTGAAAAATATTCAGTATTCATCTTCCACCCACCCCACTGTTTCATACATTTTAAAATCAAGGATCCTAAACTGTCTTTTGTCTCATATAGATTGGCTGGTAATATTGAACAATTGGACAGTGATCCTATCTGCCAACTGGTGCCAACAGCGAGGCCAGGAAGATACATGAGAGATGAAGGAAAGAAGTACAGACTAGAACTCGGGACCAATTCTCATCAGCACCCGTCCTGTCCTCTCCCTACCTCCAAGTTTTAAACTTTGAAGGTGCTTGCTGAATTGCTGTAAATGGATGCTGAGAGATGGTTTTGTAAGTATACAAGAGGGTTTGCCTTTGCTACGTTGAGTCGCCTCTTCCACCTGTACCCAAGGACTCTTCCAGATGCTAGGGGCCTGGAGCCTCCTGGCTTACCTCTAACTGCCAGCCAGGGCAAGTGGCCTTTCACCCCACCCCGCCTCTGTTCTCTTCTTTGTCTTCTTGTTCGTTGCAGGTGAGGAAAGGAGAAGAGCTCTGGATGCCACTGGGGTGTGACAGGCAGCTGGGAAAGCATCCATCCAAGGAAGCTGACAGCTGGTCTGAGTGGGCTGGGGATGGGTGAGAAAGGTTACTCCTATGCAAGGTCAGCGTGTTCTGCAAAATAGTGGAAGAAAGTGCCCTTGCCATGCCCCAGTGCCAGAGTGTCAGCAGGCTAGCTGTGTGTATCACCTGCTCAGACCTTCCTGGCCCATACCCACTTTCTGCTTCCCACTCTTATCTTCCCAGCCTAATCTCTCCATTCAACTAGAGTTCTTTCTCTGGGCCCCACATCCCTTTCTGAACAATTCTTGTGGCTCTGGCCTTGCATGAATTATCTGAGTCAGACCCCAATTATCTGAAGACTCCAGTCTTCAGCCAAGCGAGGACCCTCCCTGTTACCTTGGCATCTGTAGCAGCAGATGGTTCTTTCTGTTCTTGTGGTTCTCTCATGGTGAAGCATCTCCAAGTACCCCAGGTAGAATCTGTCGGCTTTTCATATCAGAGCTGGACCAGAAAGAAGGCTGAACATTGAAGAACTGATGCTTTTGAACTATGGTGCTGGAGAAGGCTCTTGAGAGTCCCTTGGACAGTAAGATCAAACCAGTCACTCCTAAAGGAAATCAACTCTGAATATTCATTGGAAGGACTGATGCTGAAGCTGAAGCTCCAATACTTTGGCTACCTGATTTGAAGAGCCAACTGATGCTGGGAAAGATTGAGGGCAGGAGGAGAAGGAGACAACAGAGGATAAGAAGGTTGGATGGCATCACTGACTCAATGGACATGAGTTTGAGCAAACTCCAGAAAATAGTGAAGGACAGGAAAGCCTGGCATGCTGCAGTCCACAGGGTCGCAGAGATTTGGACATGACTGAGCGAATGAACAACATATCAGCTAAGCTTTCACACTGGTAGCTTCACAGCCTAGTGAAGATGGTGAGGTGATTTTAGAAGTGTGCATCTACACAGTGACTGACCTGGAAGGTTAACACAGCATTGACAGGTTCCCTCTGAACAGGGCACCATGGAAGTCACTTTACATGCAGGGTTTCTGCTCCTCACAATAGCCATGAATGGTAGAACCCCAATTTTACAGTGGAAACACCACGCCCTCCCCTGGAGAGTAGCTTCTCATAGCTAGAAAGTGTCAGAATACCCTCTTGGGCCCCCATCTCCAAACTTCAGGGCTAGGGCTCTCAAAACCAGCCTTAACAGACATCAGTTCAGTTTAGTTCAGTTGTTCAGTCATGTCTGACTCTTTGTGACCCCATGGACTGCAGCACACCAGGCCTCGCTGTCCATCACCAACTCCTGGGGCTTACTCAAACTCATGTCCATTGAGTCGGTGATGCCATCCAACCATCTCATCCTCTGTCATCCCCTTCTCCTCCTGCCTTCAATATTTTTCAGCATCAGGGTCTTAACAGACATAGGTTTATGTTAAAACAACCCTGATCTATATTTCTGTCTTTGTGCCAGTACCATACTGTCTTGATGACTTTGGCTTTGTAGTAGATGCTGAAGTAAGGCAGGTTGATTCCTCCAGTTCCATTCTTCTTCCTCAAGATTGCTTTGGCTATTCGAAGTTTTTTGTATTTCCATACACACTGTGAAATTATTTGTTCTAGCTCTGTGAAAAATACCATTGGTAGCTTGATAGGGATTACATTGAATCTATNATTACTGTGATATTGAATGGTTTGCCTTGGATACGAACAGAGATCATTCTGTTGTTTTTGAGATTGCATCCAAGTACTGAATTTTGGGCTCTTTTGTTGACTATGATGGCTTCTTCATTCACCCATTCCAGTCCATTTTAGTTCACTGATTCCTAGAATGTTGACATTCACTCTTGTCATTGCCTGTTTGACGACTTCCACTTTGCCTTGATTCATGGACCTGACATTCCAGGTTCCTATACAGTATTGCTCTTTACAGCATCGGACCTTGCTTCTATCACCAGTCACATCCACAGCTGGGTATTGTTTTTGCTTTGGCTCCNCTGATTCCTAGAATGTTGACATTCACTCTTGTCATTGCCTGTTTGACGACTTCCACTTTGCCTTGATTCATGGACCTGACATTCCAGGTTCCTATACAGTATTGCTCTTTACAGCATCGGACCTTGCTTCTATCACCAGTCACATCCACAGCTGGGTATTGTTTTTGCTTTGGCTCCATCCCTTCATTCTTTCTAGAGTGATCAGTTATTACAATGAAATAAAATAATGTCTGGAGGTAGTAAATACCTCACTAGACCTACTCCCATAATTTACATTTTAAGATAAGAGAATTGGCCCAAAGGTTTTTTCCAGAGACTGTCCTCAAGTAGGATACATTATTGTTATATAATCCTGAGGAATGTAGAGAGAAAATAAAGTTTGTCCTTTCTTCCTCCTTGAGAACTCCAGACCCCTCTCTCCTCAGGAACTCCTGGACTTCTTATCAATATGCCTAGGAAACGACTCTCTCATTACCCCCCCCTTTTCTTTTAAGAGAATTATGTTACCAAGGGAAAGGGGCGTCATTTTCATTGCATAACTACTTCCTGCTGTTGAGGGGCATGGTCCCTAATTTGTTGAGGCAACATATTCTCCTAACCCTCATATTGAGGGGTCTCTGATCCAGGAGCCCCAAGTAATAGTTGGAGGTGGCTGCAACACTGCTAGGAGCTTGGATAACTGTTTGTAACTTAAAAGCTTACAGACGTTTAGAAAAAAAACTGTTTTACAGTTACAAATGTAAAGCAAAATAGTCACTAAAGCAAGTTAAAATCAAAATTAAAGGTCATATTATGTCCATAGTTACATTAGTCCGTCTTAGAATTGTTAGCTGTCATCAGTTTAAGAAGAAACATCCCATGCGATTGTTGTTGAAGGTATTTGCAGACTTGGAGAAAGTCTTTTCCTTGAAGTGGAGATGTCCACCATGGGAAGCCTTCCACTGATGAGGAGGGGAGCACTCCACAGACCCAACAGTTAGACCGGTTGTGGAATACAGTGTAGGAGTGAGACCAGGACAGGAAGCCATTGTCTTGAGGATCAAACGGCAGACTCAGGATTTTTGGAGTCAGCAGAAGTAGGCTCACATAGATTATCAGGCCCCTCTGAAAAGTACAAAGTCAGAGCACAGTAAGTAAAGATATAAAATGGCACTACTTAGTTTTGGTCAGGGTCCCACCTCTTAACTCGAGTGCGATGTACTCATTAATTAATTCCTTGCACTTTGACAGCTATGGGAGGAGAAAGAAGAACCTAGTAAGGGNCTCTGAAAAGTACAAAGTCAGAGCACAGTAAGTAAAGATATAAAATGGCACTACTTAGTTTTGGTCAGGGTCCCACCTCTTAACTCGAGTGCGATGTACTCATTAATTAATTCCTTGCACTTTGACAGCTATGGGAGGAGAAAGAAGAACCTAGTAAGGGCCTTCCCAGAGGGGCTCGAGGGATTGGCCTCTGTATCCCAATGTTTTTACCAGGACCTCTGTTCTTGGCTCAAATAGAGGTTTGCTTGACTCAGAGAGAAAAGCTGAGAGCTGAGTTACATAATTAGTTAATTTAAAGGCTTCAGGGTCTATAACAATGTCTGTGCATAAGGAAGGCCTTCCATAAATATATTCAAAGGGGAGCAGTCCCTCCTTTTGGGGGGCAATCCGAACCCTCATTAAAGCTATGAGTAGAACTTTAATCCAATTGTCCTGCATCTCTTGAGTTAATTTGCACCGATGTCTTTTGATAATGTTTTTAGCCTTTTCAACCTTTCCTGAGGAGTGCAGTCTCCAGGAACAGTGTAAGTGATATTCTATTCCTAGAGCTTTAGATATTCGCTGAGTTACAGCAGCTTTAAAGGCAGAGCCATTGTCACTCTGAAGGCTCCGTTGCAACCTAAACCTGGGGATAATTTCGTGGATTAAAATCTTTATAGCCTCCTTAGCCTGTTCACTATGACAGGGAAAAGCCTCAATCCATCCAGTAGAAGTATCCACCCAAACTTGTAAGCAAGAATATCCATTAGCCTTTGGCTTATGAGTAAAATCAATTTCCCAGTTCTCTGCAGTATACTTTCCACTTCTTTGTAATTCAGATTTTGTAATGCCAGCTTTCCAGTCTTTGGGTTATTTTTCTGACAAGCCTGACATCTTTTGATAATATTAAGTTTTCATTGCATTTTTACCTTCAAACAAACAAGAAGCCATCTGTTAAGTACTCCCTGCACCCAAATGAAAACTCTGGTGTAAACCCTTAAGAATTTTCTTTTTTTCTTTTTTTTTTTTTTTAATTTTTATTTTTTTTTTAGTTTGTTTTGCTTTACAATACTGTACTCATTTTGCCATACATTGACATAAATCAGTCATAAGTGTACCTGAGTTCCCAATNGTATGCGAGACAGCAAAAGAGACACAGATGTATAGAACAGTCTTTTGGACTCTGTGGGAGAGGGCGAGCTTGGGATGATTTGGGAGAATAGCAATGAGACATGTATATTACGATATGTGAAATGAATCACCAGTCCAGGTTCAATGCATGAGATAGGGCACTCAGGGCTGGTGCACTGTGATGACCCAGAAGGATGGGATGGGGAGAGTGGTGGGAGGGGGTTCAGGATGGGGAACACCCATGTACACCCATGGCTGATTCATGTCAATGTATGGCAAAACCACTGCAATATTGTAATTAGCCTCCAATTAAAATAAAGAAATTTATATTAAATAAAAAAACAGCTCTGAGGCCAGCATTGACCTCACTCTTGGTGGACTCACTGCATTTCCCTCTAAATTTCAGTTCAAAATCCCCCCACAGCCGCTGCTGGAATGCTCCCCTTGGAGTTCAGTGCTCTCAGTTACACAAAATCCATTCCTAACCAAGCCCCACTCGCTGAATTGTTTTGGGAAACATTTTGTTTCCAAACGAAAACTGCCACTTAAACATGAGTGGAAGTATTGAGGCATTTCTCTCCCTGGCTGGCTGTGATCTGTTCCTACTTTTTCAGAATCTCCCTTTCTCATCACTGCCTCTGACAGACTTCCCCCTGCATCTCACACGATGTATTTGCATTTTAAGCCAGCATCCATTAAAGTCTCACACACATCTTCTCTTTTCATATTTTAAGAACAAAAATAATACACCTAAGGATGATCCAATTTAAAAAAGAAAGAAAGAAAAAAAGGATGTATCAATTTAACTAAGTAGGCTTCATTGTGGGGCTGTCACAGGGGTGTGTATTAGGTAGACATTGGTGTTCTCAGCTTCATGGACTTAAGAGACAATAAATGAAGGCTTTATAGTCCTGTAAGTCATAGTTTCAGAGAAGGCAATGGCACCCCACTCCAGTACTCTTGCCTGGAAAATCTCATGGGCGGAGGAGCCTGGTAGGCTGCAGTCCATGGGGTCGCTAAGAGTCAGACACGACTGAGCGACTTCACTTTCATTTCTCACTTTCATGCATTGGAGAAGGAAATGGCAACCCACTCCAGTGTTCTTGCCTGGAGAATCCCAGGGACAGGGGAGTCTGGTGGGCTACCGTATATGGGGTTGCAGAGAGTCAGACACGACTGAAGCAACTTAGCAGCAGCAGCAGCAGCAAGTCATAGTTTACCAGGTAGATAAGGTAGACAAGTTGGTAATAGCAGTTCATAGAAGATCCCAGCTCAGAGTGGGTGAGTGACTGTCCGTGGTCCTGTAGCTGTTGTGGAAAGAACAGGTCTTCTGGTTGAAGAGGTGTGTGCTTTGACTCCTCCTCACTCTAAGTTCCCGTCCCTTTCATCCAGAGAGTGGCAGACTGCTCCCGTGGACCAGAGCAATGCGATGAAGGAACGCCTCACCCCCTTTCCCATGTTCACAAGTTACACCAGAAATTCTGGGTGGTGTTTGCTGCTTTGCCGGCTGTGATCTGATGGAACCATGGCAGGAATGACCCCAGGGAGGGTCTCTGAAGCCTCCTCTGTTGCCTGGAGTCTGGGAGATGGAGCTCATAGTCCCTTCCTCCAGCTCCCTAGGCTCTTGGTGCATAGGTGGGGAGCATCCTTCACACCGACTGCAGGAGGAATGGCCAGGTCCTTGAGCATCAAGCCTGGTCTCCAGAAAACTTCTCATTTCATTGCTGCTGCCAGATGGGAAAGAAGGAACTTTCAACCCAGTGTCTCTCCAGGGATGCTCATATAGGTTAGAGATGTCTGCCAGGCTCCTCTGTCCATGGGATTTCTCAGGCAAGAATACTGGAGTAGGTAGCCATTTCCTCCTCCAGGGGACCTTCCTGACGCAGGGATGGAACCCAGGTCTCCCATATTGTGGGCAGACTCTTTACCATCTGAGCCACCAGGGAAGCCCACACGGATGAGAGTGCCTGTGTTCCAATAAAGCCTCATTTAAAGACACAAAGAACTGAATTGCCTATTTTCACATGTTGCAATATAGTATTCTAATTTTGAATTTTTTGCAACCATTTTAAAAAGCTGGCTTAAAACTCAACTTTCAGAAAACTAAGATCATGGCATCCGGTCCCATCACTTCATGGCAAATATATGGGGAAACAATGGAAACAGTGACAGACTTTGTTTTCTTGGGCTCCAAAAATCACCTCAGATTGTTAGTGAAGCCACGAAATTAAAAGACACTTGGCCCATGGAAGAAAAGCTATGAAAACCTAGACAGCATATTAAAAAGCTGAGACATTACTTTGCCAATAAAGGTCCGTCTAGTCAAAGCTATGGTTTTTTCAGTAGTCCTGTATAGATGTGAGACTGGGACCATAAAGAAGGTTGAGTGCTAAAAAATGGATGCTTTTGAACTGTGGTTTTGGAGACTCTTGAGAGTCCCCTGGACTGCAAGATCAAATCAGTCCTAAAGGAAATTAATCCTAAATATTCACTGGAAGGATTGATGCTGAAACTGAAGCTCCAATACTTTGGCTACCTGATGAGAAGAGCTGACTCACTGGAAAAGACCCTGATGCTGGGAAAGATTGAAGGAGAGAGAAGTAGGGGACGACAGAGGACAAGATAGTCAGATGGCATCACTGATTCAAAGGACATGAGTTTGAGCAGCTCTGTGAGATGGTGAAGGACAGGGAGGCCTGACGTGCTGCAGACCATGGGGTTGCAAAGAGTCGGACACAAGTGAACAACTGAACAACAAAAAACGTATTAATAAAAGCCATTCTCAGCTCAGGGGCTGTACAAAAATAGGTTCCCTGGCTTTTGCCTGTGGGCTGTCGTTTACTCAGTTGTGTCTAACTCTTTGTGACCCATGGACTGTAGCCCACCAGGCTCCTCTGTCCATGGGATTACCCAGGCAAGAATACTGGAGTGGATTGCCATTTCCTTCTCCAGGGGATCTTCCCAATCCAGGAATCGAACCTGCGTCTCCTCCATTAGCAGGTGAGTTCTTTACCTGCTGAACCATCGGAGGAGCCCAACGTTTGCTGACCCCTGAGCTAAAGGATGGTGAGCAAATGGGGGAGAGAGTGATCCCAGATGGGGTGAGAGAGACAGAGAGAGATGGGTGTGGACCAGACCCCATGCAGGCCTTTTGTAGGCCATGGAAGTGAGTGGATTTTATTCTAATTGTTCTGGGGAATGCCTGAGGCACGTTAGGCAGGAGTGTGACGTGATATATTTTAACAACACTTTGGTGCATCTGAATCCAGAGCGAACCTTCAGGAAACAAAGCAGACCGCAAAGAGACGAAATATCGGAATGGGAATGAGAACCCCAACTTCAGAGGAAGTGATGTATTGGGGAAGTAGGGTGTTTAAGCAGAGCACCTAGTCCATACTGTACGCCCAGTAAATGCTCCTTCCCTGCACTTCCCTTCCTTCTTTGGTGATAAAAAGCCTGGGAGTATTGGTTTGGTCCAAATCTCTCATCACTCTCAGAAAAATGATTCATTCTACTAAAAACAGATCAGATATTATCATTAAAAGTGGATGAGTGGGACTTCCCTGGCAGTCCAGCAGGTTAAGATTTCGCCTTCCAATGCAGGGGGTATGAGCTCAATCCTTGGTTGAAGAGCTAATAACCTAGATATTTCACAACCAACAAGCCAAACCATAAAACAGAAGCAATATTGCAATAAACCTTCAATGAAGACTTGAAAAATGGTCCACATCAAAAAAAAAAAAAAAAAAAAACCTAAAAAAAGTTTGAGTGGACTCACGCTCAAATTTTGTTTATGACTCTCTGATATACGTGTAGGTGTGTTCATATTTTTGTTGAGCCACATGAAACAGCTAAAATTTTTCTACCAATTAAGGTTTATCAAGATCACTGGCCTTACTGATGAAACTGGCCTTACTATGAAAACACATTTAGTTTCAATCGATTTAATTGTCCTCATTAAAAGTATTAATGTGTAAATCAAACCATTATCCTGGTGGCCTTGAAGTTACTCAGTGATGTATGTCAACTATTTCTCAATAAAACTGGGGAAAATGTATCCAAAAGGTTTTAAAAAATTATCCTTAGGTACAGAGAAAAAAAAAAAGTACTTGATCATTTTGCTAGAATTAACAACTAAACTTTATGTGCCATTCTGTGTTCTCCCAATCTCTGGATCTGACCTGGCATTGTATTGGCATAAAAAGGTACAAAACAATAAAGTCAGGAATTTGCCTGATATTGGAAAATTATCAACTTGGAAAAGGAGATGAATCACTCTGAACTAAATATGGGACAACATAAGACGGTAAGGTTGAGATGAAGGATGAAAAACTCTAACCAATCCAGAGTCTGCGTGTGAAGCAGATAGTTGTAGAGTTAGTGATTTTATACCCACTTCACTTTATGTACTTAGAAATGTAGAGGTGGTTGATCATAGTTATTATATATGCAGCGAAGTATACATGTGACCATAGCTTCTGGCCTGGAAAAGTGCTGGGGAGAATCCTTCCTTGTCTCTTCATTTCTGGTGGCTTCAAGTCAGTTTTCAAGACTTTTGTCTTTGTTTATGTTTTCTTTCAATCTTTTTTTTTTTTAATCTCTGTGCTTCACTATGGATAGATTGTATTGGTATCATTTCATATTCCCTGGCCTTTTGTGCCTAATCTACTGCTATTCCTATCCAGTGAATTTATTTTTGTTTGAGAAGAGTCTTGATTTACAGAAAAATTACAAAAATAGTACAGAGTTTCTATATACTCTTACCCAATTTCCCCTATTGCTAACATTTTATGTAATCGTGATACATTTATTAGAGCTTGTGAACCAACATAATTGCATTATGACACTATTAACTAAAGTCAATACTTTATTCAGATTTTCTTAGTTTTTATCAATGTCCTTTTTCTCATCTAGTATGCCACCTTATGTACTATTTGTTTTGGATGACTTTGAGAATTTTGAGCTTTGCAGAATGTCCCTCACTTTGGGTTGGGGTGACATTTTCATCATGGTTAGATGGAGCGTATTACTTTTTTATATTGTTGCCATAACAAATTACTACAAACTTAGTGGCTTAAACCACACAACACAAATTTATTACTTACAGTTCTGTAGGTCAGAAGTCTGATGTGAGTCTTACTGGGACAAAATTAGTCACCTGGGCTATATTCCTTTTTGGAAATTCTTGGGGATACTGTGTCCTTGCCTTTTCCAGTCTCTAGAAGCGGTCTATCAATACAGTCCCTTGGCCAGTGGTCCATTCCTGGAGCAACAAACAGTGACTCTCTCTGACACTTCCATCTCTGACCCTGCTACCATCGTCACTTCTCGTCTCTGGCGACAGAGCAGTAAAAGGTCTCCACTTTTAAGAACTGTTGTGATTAGATTGGGTTCACCCAGATAATCCAGGATAATCTCTGCATCTCAAGGTCCCTATCCTTAATCTCATCTGCAAAGTCTCTTTTCCCATAAGGGTTCTTGCCTAGAGAATCCCATGAACAGAGGAACCTGGCAGGCTACAGTTGATGGGGTTGCAAGAGTCAGACACAGCTTAGCAACAAACCACCCCAGAACATTCTGGGGTTTAGAATGTGGACATTTGGGGGGGGCATTATTCTGCCTACTGCATTGGAGTTATGGGTTTTTGAGACAAAGGCCACTGAGTCATTGTCATTTTATCATATTGAAAGTTCATGCTATCAACACGATTTATCACTGATGACGTTAACTTTGATCACTTGGGTGAGGTAGTTGGTCAGGTTTCTCCACTATAAAGTTACCTTTGCCTCTATTTCCATACTTTTCTCTTTGGAAAGAATTCATTACATGTGTCCTGCACTTAAGGGATAAGAGTTATGTTGCTCAGCTGGTAAAGAATCCACCTGCAATGCGGGAGACCTGGGTTTGATCCCTGGGTTGGGAAGATTTCCTGGAGAAGGAAAAGGCTACCCACTCCAATGTTCTGGCCTGGAGAATTCCATGGATTGTATAGTCCATGGGGTTGCAAAGAGTCAGATACGCCTGAGCAACTTTCACTTTCTATGCTCACCTTACTGTCTGGAAGAAGAGACGTCAATAAACTGCTTGGGAACTGGATGAGGGTGGAGAACTGGGGTGGGGAGTGGGGCGGGTTCAATTTAATCCTGCTGGCCCCTGCCCATATTTTCCCATTCCTGTGCTTTTCTAGGTTCTGTATGGAAATTTAGCTCACTTCTCATAGACATTCCTCTCACACCCTTTGCAGACACTGAGGTTTGACCTTCCTTCTCTCTGACTCTTTGATATTCCCCTTTCGAAATCCTGTCTCCATATACCAAGAGCACAGACATCTCCAGTTTCTGAATGATGGGTATGAAGTTCTGTTACTTGTTTTCCTTGATGTTTCTTGGTCAATTTTGAGAGAAAGGGGTTGGGTGGGTATGTCTTTACTCTGTCCTTCTGAAACCAGCGTCTCCCACATTTTTGTAGCAGAAAACAGGATTCGCCACATGGGGTGAATTCTTTTAATTCCTTTATTTTTGTTTCATAAAAGCCTAAACTTGGAGATAAATTTTAATCTACTGGCTAATAGGAAGAAAACTATACAGAAAAGGGTTAAAGGTCATCAAACGTCTGGATAAAATACTAGTTTGGTGCACAGGTGTTTTGCCTACATGACCACAAGCTAAAAACATCTGGATGTTAGATTTTTCTCCTTTAGTTTTCACCAGCTGTTTTGTATCATGGAATGGTCAAGGCCATGTAATTAAAATAACTTGTGAGTAGAATGCTGAGTTAATAACTTGAGGCTACTCCTCTTTATGCAGCTTCCCAGATGACACTAGTCGTAAAGAACTCACCTGCCAATGTAGGAGACATAAGAGATGCGGTTCAACTCCTGGGTCAGGAAGATCTCCTGAAGGAGGGCATGGCAACCCATTCCACTATACTTGCTTGGAGAATCACAGGGATGGAGGAGCCTGGTGGGCTACAGTCCTTGGGGTTGCAAAGAGTTGGATACAACTAAAGCGACTGAGCACAGACTTTTCTATACATCCTGACTGTGGCTAAGCGCAGGTCCACAGTATTCCATCTGCCTGTCCAGTGACACATGCCGGAACCTCAGAGTGTTCAAGGAATTCATGTCTGCAGGCACTGATCTGGTGACTGTCTTCCCTTTCATACCCATGGAATCAAAGTATCACAAGGAAATAGCTCTCAACCTACAGTTTTAGAGGCTGAAGAGCTGCCTCAGAGATCTTATTAAATGCACATATTTCTTCCACATGTTGGATGTAGGAGTGTTTCTATCCCCCTCACTCCCATATCTAATTTTTAATTGAAAACAAACTAGTTTTTAAACTCTAGAAATACATTTGATGTATAATTCAACTAACTCTCTCTGGCTTAAACATCGAATTGGCTGGGACTGTAGGACCAGATGAGTTTGTTAGACAGGTGTTCCGTGTGGGATCAGAGGACATCTTAAACTCTGAAAGCTCCTGGCAAGAAATTTTAAGGCTAACGACTCAGTATGACACACTCACAGATGAATTTATTTTCAATTACTCATTGTGAGCCTGTTCTTTAGGGAACAGCTCAAATTCCACCATCAGTGGAAGCCCGAGCCCTTCCTCTGGTATCCTTGCTGTGCTTCCTTGTTTACCACGTGGAACCGTTTCCTTTTGTGCTGGACTGATGACGTGCCTTACTGACGCAATGGACGCCTATCACTCGGTGAATTATCCTTCAGAAGAGGTACAGAGAAAACTGGACTAACGTCCCTGCTTTTCCTGAGGCCACTCAACTGATGTCATGGAGGCATAAGCACTGTTGTGAGCAGGAACACACACTTTGTCAAAGGGTATTCAGTGGCCCAGACTCCACCAGCTGCTGGCGTCCCTCTGGTGGGCGCATCTGGCCTGCCCGGCGGGACGCCATCTTGGTTCTGTACGGTGACGTAGGCGAATTCCTCAGGGGGACCAGAGAAGCCTCAACAACACCAGGGCCAAGCTGGCATGAGAGCTATGGCCTTTAGCCCCATAGTTATACACTTTAGGAAACGCCTGCTCTCCCTTTAGGCTGTGGGGATCTGAGGCCTTTCCCACAGGGAGGGTAGGCTGCTTTAGGGAAGGGAAATGTCAGCCTGCTTAGGTCTCTCCATTGTGGTTCTGTGGGGTGGCTCTGGGTTAAAGCACTCTTGCCAGAAGGGCCCTGAAGTGAAGTGAGGTAGACTAGTGGACCCTCAAGAAGTCTATTTATAATTAATTATCAAGGGCAGTTTCTCTCTCTCTCTCTCTCACACACACACACACACAATACCAAACAAAACAGACATCAGAAGTCAATATAATTTTTAAAATATTTTTAAATTTTATTTTACCTTATAATAATAAAAAATTTTGGCTGCACCCTGCAGCATGTGGGATTGTAGTTCTCTGATCAAGGATCAAACCCACACTGGCTGGATTAGACGGTGGAATCTTAACCACTGGACCACCAGGGAAGCCCCTCAAAGGGATTTTAATCTTTCTCTTTAATCTGCTCTGTATTTCCAAATTTTCATTTTGTTTTAAGATTATAATTTTTTTCCTAAATACAAAAATAAAGGAAAAAAATGAGTAGCCCACTTGTCCTTAAGGTGACCAACAGTAACAGCTTTGTATCTACATCTTTATCCTTTCAAATACAAACTTTTTGTGGAGGGGTCCACTGATGTCTTTTGGGCTTCCCTGGTGACTCAGTAAATAATCCTCCTACAATGCAGGAGACATGGGTTCAGTCCCTGGGTTGGGAAGATCTCCTGGAGAAGGGAAAGGCCACCCATTCCAATATTCTTGCCTGGAAAATCACATGGACAGTGGAGCCTGGGGGGCTATAATTCATGGGGTGGCAGAGTCAGACACAACTGAGTGACTAACACTAGCACTGTCGTTTTTGCAAAAAAGGAAATCAAACTGTGAACATTTCATTGCATCATGAGCTTCATTCTTTACAATACATCCTGGCCCCTATCCATAAAAAGATATTCTTAATTTTTTCTTTTTTTATTGCTGCCTAATATCCCACTGAATAGATCAACCTTAGTTTATTCAATCATTCAGTTACCAACATTCAAGTTCTTCGTGATTTTGTCATGACAAGTAAGTCCGCATTGCTCTATTTTCTACTGTCATCATTCAGGTCAGTTCAGTCCCTCAGCCGTGTGTGACTCTTTGTGACCCCATGGACTGCAGCATGCCAGGCCTCCCAGTCCATCACCAACTCCCAGAGTTTACTCAGACTCATGTCCATCAAGTCGGTGATGCCATCCTGTCATCTCATCATCTGTTGTCCCCTTCTCCTTCTGCCTTCAATCTTTCCTAGCATTGGGGCCTTTTCAAATGAGTCAGCTCTTTCCATCAGGCTGTCAAAGTATTGGAGTTTCAGCTTTAGCATCAGTCCTTCCAATAAACATTCAGGGCTGATTTCCTTTAGGATGGATTGGTTGGATCTCCTTGCAGTCCAAGGGACTCTCAAGAGTCTTCTCTAATACTACAGTTCAAAAGCATCAATTCTTTGGTGCTCAGTCTTCTTCACAGTCCAACTCTCACGTCCATTTCATGACTACTGGAAAAACCATAGCTCTGACTAGACAGAACTTTGTTGGCAAAGTAATGTCTCTGTTTTTTAATATGCTGACTAGATTGGTCATAACTTTCCTGCGAAGGAGCAAGCGTCTTTTAATTTCATGGCTGTGGTCACCATCTGCAGAGATTTTGGAGCCCAAGAAAATAAAGACTATCACTGTTTCCATTGTTTCCCCACCTGTTTGCCATGAAGTGATGGGACCAGATGCCATGGTTTTAGTTTTCTGAATGCTGAATTTTAAGCCAACTTTTTCACTCTCCTCTTCACTTTCATAAAGAGGCTCTTTAGTTCTTCTTCACTTTCTGCCATAAGGGTGGTGTCATCTGCATATGTGATGTTATTGATATTTCTCCCCACAATCTTGATTCCAGCTTGTGCTTCATCCAGTTCAGCATTTCTCATGATGTACTCTGCATCTAAGTTAAATAAGCAGGGTGACAATATACAGCCTTGCTGTACTCCTTTCCCTATTTGGAACCAGTCCGTTGTTCCATGTCCAGTTCTAACTTGAGCTGCATACAGATTTCCCAGGAGCCAGGTCAGGTGGTCTGGTATTCCCATCTCTTTCAGAATTTTCCACAGTTTGTTGTGATCCACATAGTCAAAGGCTTTGGCATAGTCAATAAAGCAGTAGATGTTTTTCTGGAACTCTCTTTCTTTTTCAATGATCCAATGGATGTTGGCAATTTGATCTCTGGTTGCTCTGGCTTTTCTAAATCTAGCTTGCACATCTGGAAGTTCACAGTTCACATACTGTTGAAGCCTGGCTTGGAGAATTATGAGGATTACTTTGCTAGCATGTGAGATGAGTGCAATTGTATGGTAGTTTGAGCATTCCTACTGTCATATATGTATTATTATATTAGATGTAATATATTAGATATATATAATATAGATATAATAATACATACATGTATTTACATATATAACAATACATATTTGTATGCTGCTAAGTTGCTTCAGTCGTGTCCGACTCTGTGCAACCCCATAGAAGGCAGCCCACCAGGCTCCCTCGTCCCTGGGATTCTCCAGGCAAGAATACTGGAATGGGTTGCCATTTCCTTCTCCATATTTGTATAATAATAAATACATATATGTATACGTACATATATAATGTAATAATACATATATGTATACGATGGCACCCCACTCCAGTACTCTTGCCTGGAAAATCCCTTGGGTGGAGGAGCCTGGTAGGCTGCAGTCAATGGCGTCGCAAAGAGTCAGACATGACTGAGCGACTTCACTTTCACTTTTCATTTTCCTGCATTGGAGAAGGAAATGGCAACCCACTGCAGCGTTCTTGCCTGGAGAATCCCAGGGACAGGGAGCCTGGTGGGCTGCCGTCTATGGGGTTGCACAGAGTTGGACATGACTGAAGCGAGTTAGCAGCAGCAGCAGCATACATGTATTTACATATATAAACAATATATATTATTTATATTAGAAAATATCATTTAGAATATAAAAAATAGATAAGTACTATCAAGTCAAGAAACAGATGCTGAATGAACAGATTAAAAAAATGTATTAAAATATTACCTGGGAGTGGGGCCACATATAATCTATATCTTGAAATAATCATCTTTCCACTGTGGGTCCCATCTCCCAACTGAAAATCCCTCAAGGTCAAGACCCAGGTTTCTTTCTTTCCCATCTCCTCCAGACTGTTAAGGACGCCCCTGCAGGGGCCCGGCAGTCCCTGGCCCACACAACCCACTGAGCCCTCACAGCATCTTTTGAGGACAGCTGTCTAGATTTCAGAATGAAAGTTTCCCATGTGTACAGTGTTATAAAATGGTGTATTCCTGGGCCAGCCCACGAGCTTTTATTTTAACCCATCATGAATGTAAACTGTATACTTATACCATCATAGCTTCTTCTTACTTCTGAGGGAGACGTATTCTGAAGTGAGTTTCCACAATGCAGAGAACCTGCCTCTCCTCTGCGTGCCTGTGTATGTGTGTGAGAGAAAAGATAAACATCACTGCCTTCCCATCACTGCCTTCAGATGAGCTGTTTTCTCTCCCTTCTGATAATCCTGTTGTATGTGGAAATAAAGCAAGCAAAATAGGAACTTTGATGACTAAAGCTGAAAGTGCCAGAAAGAGGAAAGGCAAAGAAAGAAAAAAAAGGTAACATAAAATTACGGTATTTTTCTTAGAATCTTCATTCATATTTGAGATCTAAGAATTTGAATTTGATTGCTGAGCATCTAGTAATATTCTTACATCCAAATGAAATGAAACCTTACAAGTAGAAAAGATTCTTTAGTTATAGATTTCTCTTAAGTCAATCTTTTTCAAACAGCATATTTAAAACATGATGTGAATCAAAGCAAAAGCTTATTGAAATATTAATAATGATCATGAAATATACCACTTATTAATAGCCACTGATCTGGACACATGGTAATTTATGTTTGGTTTTATGTTTCTTTGGAGAGTCATTAAAAATTAATATTTTGATAAAATTAAAGACTAGAAGAAACTGTATAGCATTTGTAGGAAAAAATTATCAGATTTAGATTAGACAGATTTAAAAATTCTTATAAGGATGCAGGATAAAATATAAGATGTATAAACCAGTGCTTTCCTTTTTGAAGTCCAGGAGAAGAAACTAGCTAAAACAAGTCATTTGCATAAAAATCATATCAAGAAATAATTTTCTGAAATCATCTATAAAATATATAACATTTTTACATTAATAAAAGGAAAATCTATCCTCAAAAATGTTAATTTTTCAACCAAAAAATCACCCAGTTCTGTTACTCAAAGACAACCACTATTAATGTTTTGATATAGTTCCTTTTTGCCTTATATATATGAACATCTTTGGGGTGACCTTACTGTAAATATGAAACTTTGTTTTCCTTTTATCCTCAATGGAGCATAAATTTCCTATTATTATGTTTAAGTTCATCATAAGCAAAAATACCATTAAGAGTGTATATGTGGTAGATACCTGTGAGCATTGTGGAAGATGAGAGGGTTAGGGTAGTGTTCCTCTAATTTCGCAATGAGGGAAAAGGCTTGGTCAAAAGTGTCATAAAACATGACATAGGGGCATGGTTAGGGGGGCCTCCCAGGTGCCTCAGTGGTAAAGAATCCACCTGTCAATACAGGAGACACAAGAGACACTGGTTTGAGCCCTGGGTCACGAAGATCCCTTGGAGAAGGAAATGGCAACTCACTCCAGTATTCTTGTTTGGAAAATTCCATGGACAGAGGAGCCTGGAGGGCTACAGTCCATGGGGTTGCAAAGAGTTCGACATGACGGAGCATGTACACCAGCCAGCCAGCCAGTGGTTAAGACTCTGCACGTCCACTGCAGGGGATAAGGGTTCAATCCCTGGTTGGGAAACTAAGATCCCATATGCTGTACAGTATGTCCAAAAGATAAAAATAAAACATTAAAAAAAACCCCAACATGACATCAACCATACACATTGTGAAACAGGTGGTCATGATTCTGTTGGTTTTACACCCCTGAAAAGATGAAAAGTTTTGTCAAGACAGGAACTAAAAACAAGGAAAATATGGAGACAGTCTGAGCAAGTCAAGTGAGGATGAACCTAAAGATTGGCCCCTCCTATCGGACTGCAAGGAGATCCAACCAGTCCATTCTGAAGGAGATCGGCCCTGGGATTTCTTTGAAAGAAATGATGCTGAAGCTGAGGCTCCAGTGCTTTGGCCACCTCATGTGAAGAGTTGACTCACTGGAAAAGACTCTGATGCTGGGAGGGATTAGGGGCAGGAGGAGAAGGGGACGACGGAGGATGAGATGGCTGGATGGAATCACGGACTCGACGGGCGTGAGTCTGAGTGAACTCCGGGAGTTGGTGATGGACAGGGAGGCCTGGCATGCTGCGATTCATGGAGTCATAAAGAGTCAGACACGACTGAGCGACTGAACTGAACTGAACTGATGGGGCTGGCTCTGCCTGGCTACCCAGCAGGAACTCACCCATCCACCCTCCCTCCAGTTTCTGTTCCTTGGTCTGCGTATTTCTGTCTCTCCTTCAGTCTTAAAGATCCTCACTTACACTTTGCTGTGTCTTCTTTCTTATCTCCAAGTATAGGAAAATGAAGCTGAACTCACAGCCAGTATTTGAGACTTTGGTCTTTTTTTCCTTTTTTTTAAAAAAAAGCTACAGAAGCTTTTCCCCAGATGAAATCTTCAAAACTTCCTCAAAACTTCAATATGTAAAACAGGAAAGAAAGTTACTTTTTTTTGGTTGTCAGGAGATGAAATCCAGTGTCCACAGTTGGATACTGAGAAAATATGTGATGGGCTATTTAAACCAATATTTGCTTTCAAATTGCATAACATCCAAGGCAAATCGAGAAGTTTTACCTAAAACTTCTGCCAACAAAAATTCAGTTTTTTGATAGCAAAAAAAAAAAAAATTATGAAGTTTTTGAAGCTGAAAGCTTTGCTTTGGACAACAGAAACTCATCTCTATCTCCTTCCCTGTACCCGCCCACCCCCCACCACACACACACACACACACACACACACACACACATCCTAACTATTCAAAAATAGCTAGGGAAAAAAATTCTGAAATTTTTTTGAAGTCAAAAAGAAAAAATATTCAAAACCATTAAATCTGGGGATGAATATTGATTTTGTGGTGACATAATCTCTGAGAATTATCACTGTTCACTCCAAACAGTCTAAGGAAAATAGTATGTGCCAGGAATCCATAGTTGAATGTATCTTCTTTTTTTTAAGGAAAGTTTTTATGGAGGTGTGATAAAGAGCATGAAGTAAATATTTGCTTCACTTGTAGAGATGAAAATCAGAGAAAATGTTAAAGGGGAAGAAATACTTTAGAAATACAAAAAAGAAATGAAAAATGAGATCAAACTGTTTCCAAATATCCTTAATGTGTTGTTTCCTCAACAAATTCATCATATAATGAACTGAGAGGTCAGCAAAAGAAATGTTGCAAATGCTAAGAAATCCACAAATTAAGAAATCCTTGCATTTCACTGATGTGGGAAATTTATAGTGTGACATTTTAAAAACCACAGAACTCTTCAAAATCTTCCCATTGATCTCACAATAAAATCCATACTCCTTGCTCTGGCCTCTGCTTCTGTCCTCACCCTCATTCAGAACTTTTAAGTCACATTTACCTTCCTTTGGTTTCCCTTTTGCTTCTTAAGGCCTTTGCCTCCACTCTCTCCCCTGCATCAGTGCTTCATCACACAGGTGGTGTCTGCTATATGTTGAAGTGAGTGCCCTTCAAAATTCACATGTTGCAATGCTAACCCCCAGGATGTCAGAGTGTCTTTGCAGATGCAATGAATTAAGATGAGATCATACCGGAGTATTGTTGTTGTTGCTGTTTAGTTGCTAAGTCATGTCTGACTCTTCACGACCCCATGGACTGTAGCCTGCCAGGCTTCTCTGTCCATGGGATTTCCCAGGCGAGAATACTGGAGTGGATTGCCATTTCCTTCTCCAGGAGACTTTTCCAACCCAGGGATCAAACTCACGTCTCCTGCATTGGCAGGTGGATTCTTTTATCACTGAGCCACCAGGGTTCAAGCCCATATTGGAGTAAGGGGGCCCCTAACCCAGTAAGTTGGTGTTGGACAGGGAAGCCTGGCATGCTGCAGTCCATGGGGTCACAAGGAGTCAGCCATGACTGAGCGAGTAAACTGAACCGAACTGAATCAAACAGGAAATTTAGATACAGGTGCACAGCCAGAGAGAACACCTGAAGATTGAGGCAGAGATGCAGTGATACTTCCACAAGCCAAAGAATGCCCAGGATTGCTGGCCAACCACCAGAAGCCAGGAGGGAAGCACCTCCTTCCCTCTCAACCCTCAGAGGGAACCAACCCCATGGACACCTTGACCCTGGACATACAGCTTCCAGAACGGTGAGACAGTACATTCCTGTTATTTCAGCCACCTGGTTTGTGGTACCCCAGGAAATGAATGGACCCCCTAGTATTTTCTCTCAAAGGTCTTAGTTGTTTCTCTCAGCACATGGATACAAATCTGTAACTTATCTGATTGTTCTGGTTATGTTGACATCATCCCCATTAGAATGTACGCTCTGGGAGAGCAGGGCTTCCTTTTATTCTTACCCAGAACACGGCTAGGAAATGTCTTGGAGGTGCATCCAAGGTGAAGGAGGCAACATCAACAGTTGTATGTATGAAATGTCCTGGACCTTTTGGATGTAGTAGAGATAAAACTTTTTGAGGAAGTAAGACGAGTTATACTCTTTGTCCTTTGTTTCATGACATTTTTGTGTCTTTCTGATTGGCAAATTTCCAAACATTTTCAAATAGAATAAGGTGTATTATTCAAAGTGTTCAGAAGCTGGGAGGCGAAAGAGAACAGACTGAATATCAGCAAGGCTCACGTGCTGGTGGGAGAGGAGCATACAGAAAAGTGGTGGAAGCTGTAACAGAAGATTCTTCAAAAACTCCTATTCAGTGAATTTTGTGGTTTGCTGAATTTATGTTACAAACTGGAAATTTATTTCTTGTTTGAAATAATTGCCTTTTATTAATTTTTTTCTGGTTCCTTGGGATCTGATATCTTTTTCTTTTTTTAATATTGAAAAAAAATTTTAAGATTTTTTTTTTAATGTGGGCCATTTTTAAAGTCCTTATTGAATTTGTTACAATATTGCCTCTTTTTTATGTTTTTTTTCGGCCCTGTGAGGCATGTGGTATCTTAGTCCTTGACCAGGGACTGAACCGGCACTCCCTGCATTGGGAGGCAAAGTTTTAACCATTGGACCACCAGGGAAGTCTCTGACACAGTTTTAATTCTTGAAACCATTACAGTAATTGTTTCTAAAGAATCTCCAGGCAAGGCTATGAGCACTTTCCCCCTTCTGACTTTAAAAGCACTACTTTGCAGTTTATCACCTTAGAGACATAATGAATATTTCAAAGCCATTTGGGATAAGACAGAGAAATGATAGAAAAAAAAAAAAATTATGAAGTTTTTGAAGCTGAGAGCTTTGCTTTTGGACAACAGAAACTCATCTCTATCTCCCTCCCTGTACCCACCCACCCCCCACCACACACACACATCCTGGCGCATTTAAAGAGTATTTCTTCCCTTATTTCACCAGAGGAACAGGACAAAATTAATATTACTAAGGATTGGGCAATATATTACTCAATTGAAATTCATGATTTTCAGAGAATAATTGCAACAAATGAACNTCTCCCTCCCTGTACCCACCCACCCCCCACCACACACACACATCCTGGCGCATTTAAAGAGTATTTCTTCCCTTATTTCACCAGAGGAACAGGACAAAATTAATATTACTAAGGATTGGGCAATATATTACTCAATTGAAATTCATGATTTTCAGAGAATAATTGCAACAAATGAACCTCATTTCAGAGTTTCTAGTAAAATGGAAAAAACCCCACTACATGAGGTAATACAGTAGCCAAGAACTTCTCCAACTTAATGCCTATGACCCTTGAACTTAGATAGCTTTTTCAACATCTTTGCAGTTCTACTGTTTCAACTAAAATCTACCATGGCTGTATTGTTTATTCAACATGGAATTCACAATGATATTTTTTGCAGTGCAGAACTATAATCTACGGCTTTGTATGGGAAAACTGCTCTGGCAAGTGCAGAACACTCATTTTCCATAAGTTTATAACCTCTGCTGAATTCTATCAACATGCAAAAGAGTCTTGGGGGCCAGGACAGAACTGGTACTAATGATACTGTGGGAAAAATTAGGGCATCAACTGACAGAATTATGGGGGGGGTGCTGATTTAATCACAGCTCTAAGTACTTAGCCCTCTAGTTAGCATGCCATCATAGCCTATAGTTGTAACTTTAACATACAGTTCTAAAGACTGTGATAATAGCTGGAGGTGATGTCCGGGCCATTACTAGGATGATACAATGGAAATTAACATTCCAATTTACTAGACTGTAACAAAACTTCTTGGATGGCAGAGATTTTCATTTGTTATGTTCACAAGAAGAGTTCTTGGGCACACAATAAATGTTCGTTACTTAAATGATTATTTTATCAAATTAGTCTCATTTATTAGAACAAATAAATTAACCCATTTGAGAAAGGTTAACCTTGACTGTATCTTTAAGTTTCATTCACGGAAAGATCGACTGCTGTATGGCCAAGTCATCACTCCCTTGAAATGAGTCCTGATGCATCCAGACAGATGATCTTAGGATGTTCCAATCCACAGGTGCTGCTGCTGCTAAGTCGCTTCAGTTGTGTCTGACTCTGTGTGACCCCACAGATAGCAGCCCACCAGGCTCCCCCGTCCCTGGGATTCTCCAGGCAAGAACACTGGTATGGGTTGCCATTTCCTTCTCCAATGCATGAAAGTGAAAAGTGAGACATAAACAAACCTCACTCAGGAGCTCACTCTAGTTTCATTATGTTAAGACTGCTCAAATAGCATTTATTGCTTTAGATCAGATGTTTGGTCAGATTTCTTTCGCGTGGCAAAAACTACTTTTCCCAGAGATTTTCACAACGGTTATACTGTGCTATACTGATTCATTTCCCACAGAGGTTTATGACTCTATGCATCTCATCAAAAGGCTAAAGATATTTTTTGACCCTATATACAAATACCATGTGGATTTGGGGGTCATATTTACATTTTGGGTCTGCAATCATATGTCTTCAAGAGCATAAGAACAGAGTGAAATCCATTCTATGGTTTGTGAGTTTAGGGGCCTGGAAATTAGAAACGCTACCCATGCCCCAGGAAGTTCCATGGACTCAGGAAAGATGGGAGTTGGTGATGCTTCCCTGTTTCCTGGCTGGTTAATGAAGTAACAAATACAAGGTGGCTGGGAAAATGTTATGAGTTTAGTTGGGATGTAAATAATTTGTTGCACCCAAGGAACATCTAGAAAGTAAATGCACCCAGAGCTCATAAGGTATAGATTTTGGAGTTATCACCAAATAGTGATATCTAAAGCTTTGGGTATAGGCGAGAGCACTCCAAGAAAAAGCATGTAGAATAAGAGAACGGGGGCGAGGAGGGGGGGCGAGGCTAGACTGTCTCAGCACACCATAATTTAGGGGGCTGGCAACAGAGCAGGAACCAGCAAAGCAATAAAACAGGACAGAAGGATGTCACATAGGCATCAGGCCGTATTATGGCGATTATTAAATGACGCAGAGATGCTGAACATAAGTGTTCTTTACAAAAATTACCAAAAGGACATACATGAAAATATCTTCAGGTCTATTCCTTATTGTAAAATTGCAGGTGTCATAGACTTCCTTCAACTTTTCTGTATTCTGCACAACAAATATCGATTACATTTCTATTAAAAATATTCTGATAAAGTCTACAATAGTTTCTGAGAACCAAGGGCAAACGACTATTAGTTCCTAAGCAGTTGACTGCCCCTGTGCTGGGCACTACCCTGAGGATAAAACACCGAACAAGAGGATGGCTCTGTTGTTTTACCAAAAGGAATGGAAGCTGGTTTGACAAGGGAGTGGTGTGGGGCACAGTAGCAGGAGATGAGGCTGGAAAAGAGGTCTAATGTCAGATTATAATGGACTTTTTAGGTCTTGAAAATAACATGGACTTTATTCTGAGGGCCGTGGAGAAATTTTTCAGGGGTGGGGTTAGTACTGGAATCGTGCTTCACCTGAAGTTGATTTTCTGCTTAACCTGGCTGTTAACCCGGACGAGTTCTAGTTCCAGCGGGAAGCCTAGTCCCCAGACCACTGCCATAAATGAGTGAAGGCGACACAGAGGGGTGGAGGAGGGGCTGGGGCCAGAGGTATTTGGGATCAGCATCAACAGGTGCATGTGATGGGTGGTGTGATGGGAGGAAAGGAAACATTAAGGACCACGGGGTTGCTTACTTGGGTCCACAGGGTGACAAAAATTCTACAGAGTTTGTATAGAGTTACTCTAATCACCTATCACAGTCATTGCTTCATGAAATAAGAAAGTGAGTGATGGTAGCAAATAGTATTCTATCAGAGGGGAGTATTCTATCAGAGGGGATAAAAAGTAACAGAGTATGGCAGATCTATTTCTGGGACCACAGCCACAAAGCAGACTCCTAAACCCGCCCCTCTCCTCACCACACGTGCATACTTAGATAGTTTTACCCGTCTGTAGAGCTCAATACTTCTGTGAAAGAGGACTGCTGGAGCTATGTTTTTAGGTAAGTGTTTACACATTTGTAGCTATGGCCTCCTAGGAAGGGACTTCCTGTGTGAGGGGAGAGATATTTGGGAGAAGGCCAATGAAAAGGCATGTGGGGGGAGGAACAGGTATAACTAGACGTGAATCTATATTTTAAAGCAAGGGATCCCAAAGCGACAGGTCCCAAGTGAACCGTGTTAGTCTGTGCAGCACCTGTATTCTTGCATTCTCTAAATCATCCCCATTTCAGGGCATTGAAGACTGAGGGCTTTGGTTAAGCAACTTGACTGCGGAATGCAGGTAGTAAGTTAAAGAGGCCAAATCGGAACCTGGCTGGAAGTACTCCAGTACAAACCTGTCTCCTGGTCCAGCCACAGTGAGACATCTTTCAGGAAAATCCGCTCATACCTTTGCCCATCTTAGCTGCAGGCAGGGAACTTACAGGGGAGGGCCTTCCTTATCGCCCCCAGACAGGGTCCCAGATGNTTTCCCAGCTTCCTCCCTCTCCTGCCTCCTCCCTCCAGTGTGGGCAACGGTAACGCGCCTGGTCCTCTGTTCAGAAGAGTGCTGGCATCTTCCCTCTGCCACCGGCCTCCCCGTCGCTGTGACTCGGTCTGCTTTTGATGAATGGCGAGGGAGGGTGGAGGAGAGTTACATTTCCTGTTGTGGATTTTCAGGAATCACCAAGGTTGCTGTCAAGCCTGCATTCGTTTATGAGTTTTCAGACCGACTGCAGATAACACTGAGGACTCAGCAGCGTGCGCTTTGCTTTTTGGTGCTTAAGGGCAGGTACAGAGAAGGGCCCGGTGACAATCTGGGAGGGAAGATAGATGTTCTTGACCTTAGGCAGATGCAAGCTCCTTGCCACGACCTGGAAGGTGACCCCTATTTACCTTTATGCACCGGAACTCAGGATTTTCTCACCCCACCCCTATCACTCCTTTTTCGGAGAGGGAGAGGACAAAATCCTGGAAAAACTTGTGTTTTCTAAGGAAACTTCAGTAGATGGAATATTGAGGACTTCATTTGGTATTTTTTAATACCTTGAAAAATGTATTGATCGATGGGGCAGAGTCCAGAATTTCACTATAATTAGTGAATGGTTATAATTTATAACAGCCTGTTGTGTAAGAAGTTAGATTTTGGCCTCCTGGATCCGAGTTCTTGTCTGTTCTGATTTGTAACTGCTTCTTAATATTAAACATCTACATTTTTCATTCTCAATGAGTTGGTTTTTTGTTTTTTCTTTTGTCCTTCAAAAGTTAGAGATAATTCTGCACACTTCAGACTGACTTACCTGTTAAAGTGTCATGATAATCCAAAGTAGGGGTTTGTGGCTAAACTGGGGACGGATATGGTGAACCAAAGTCCTGACAGCTCCAGGAACCATGACCCAGTCTCTCTCTTCCTCTGCTTTCCCGTATACTTTATTAGGCAAATATTTAGTATACCAAAGCTAGTTCAAGATGTTTGAACTTAGTAGTGGCAACTTTAAAACTTTGGGCATTTAACAATGGGGAGTTTGATGTGCATCAATTTTGTCATGTCTTCAAGGACACTGTTCTTTTACTCTTGGTGTCATGGCATATAAGCGTCATTGTTTTTAGAGCACTTTCATGAAACTTTCCTTTTGATAGTGAACAGACCAGTGAACTCTAAATGGGATATCGGGGACATGGTTCTGTTATGAGCTTCATACCAGAAAAAGGCTTAATGCAGATAAGGGACTTTATTCATTTAATAAGTATTCACAGAACATTCACTATGCCTCAGACACAGTGCTGGGTTCTGTGGGTTTGACTGAGAACAGGAAGGGAGTTTCTTTACCTTTTGGGGAAATTGCATTCTAGTTGGTGAGCTGAGGATAGCTAGCCAAAAAATAAATAACAGTAATTACCTTTAGGGGTGAGTTCTATGAAAGATGATAGTCAAATGTAACTGAATATCTGATAGGGTTGCTTTTGGGAACAAATGAGATACTGTTTTGAAAGAAGATTGCGTAAGTTATAGCCGTCTACAAATGCATGAGGCATTCACCCTCAGAGTTCTATCAGATCATTCTTAACGTCCCACTCCAGTATTCTTGCCTGGAGAATCCCCTGGACAGAGGAGCCTGGGGGGGCTACAGTCCATGGAGTTGCAGAGAGTCGTATGGGACTGACCAACTAACCACACATGCATTCTTATCTTTAAAAGTCGGGGAATCATGACTGTGGATTAAACACTGACTTTCTTTTAGAGAATTTTCAGTAAGAAGTGATTTTACTTGTTCTGAGAGAATAGAGAATGGTAAGGAATTAAATACAGAATAACTTTTATGTAGAGCATTAAAATCTTTAACAAGACATCTGATATTAGTACATTTTTTCTGTCAAAAGTTAGATGGTGTCCGTGGAGACCAAATGATACGGAAATAAAAATGATTGGACCAGTGTATTTTCCCTCCTTACATCAAGGAAAATCCTTTCCAAGCTCGTTGTGTTTTAGTGTAAATTTTCTTCCTCGTTACTAAAGACTCTTCATTATCTGTTATTACGGATATGCTCTTAACTGATTTTAATTTTTGCTATAACGTCTTTATTATTATTTTTGGCTGTACCACAGGGCATGTGGGATCATAGTTTCCCAACCAGGGATGGAAACTGAACCCTCTGTGGTGGAAGCTCAGAATCCTAACCACTGCTCCACTAGGGGAGTCCTGCTATGACATCCTCAAAGCAAGTCAGTTAACTTGCATTTATTGGATGCTTACTGTGTACCTAACACTGTCTGTGTGAAAATGATATGTGATAGTGTGTGTGAAAATAAATGTGATAGTATATGTTTATAATAGACATAAAATACATAAAGGAGTATATATAAATAACATAAATTGCTGGGAAATGTCCGTTATTTTTAGCAGTAAAGCCAGTTCTTCTTTTGGTCTGTGCGGGACACATGTTCCTTTGAGCACAGGGGTTGGAAGTTAGGACCTCTGTCCCTGTTCATCCCATTCGTGCCCTACTTTTGGCCTGGGTGTGATCAATATTTGGCTATAATTTATGCCCAAGGCAGGGTCAAGCAGTGGCCCTCACTCATAGTGGGGATGGCTGGTGAGAAAGAGAGTGATGAGATTTGATTGAATCTTGATTTTTTTTTTTTTTTTCTGCAAAGAATGGTAAGTTATCTATAGGATCCAGATTTAAACCCAAAGCCAGTATTTTATATAAAATACCAAAGGCAATACACAGGCAGGAAATCAAGCCTGCAGGTACCTGAGGCTGGGTGGTGACCCCTGCAGAAGACCCATAGTCACCAGCAGTTTTTCCTCCAAAGATGCTTTTAAAATGATTTCCCATCTTAACAGCTCCATCTTTTGACAAACAGCCTCTGAAACAGATTGTGTTCAGTTAGGAAGACTTTATGGGCCTGTTTTTATTCCTCAGAAACACACTGCAGTTAGAAATCATGGTTGACCTGAGAACCAGCATCAGCAAATCTAGATGATCCAGTTCCAGCCCAAAGCAGAGAAACTCGATGTTGTAGGCAGCCTGGGCAGCCATTCCTTAGATAAACTGTTAGTCCTGTTGGACCTTCTGAGGTTCTGAAACTAACTGCCATCTTCCTCTGCCCCCCTATCAGTAACTTTGAGTTCTGCTGGGGGTCCAGGGACCCCAGGATATGAACCATTGCAATAACCGAGGGGATTATTTTGTTAAATGAATGCAAACGTTGGGTCCTTATTTCATTTGCTTATTAAATAGCTGTTGACAGCCAGCTATGTCCAAGACCCTGGATAGTGGAAGGTGCATGGACTCAAAGAGCCTAGAGGCCTGGAGTTGACTTCTTTTGTTAACTCTCCACTCTCTTCTCCTTTCTGGACCTTAGTTTTCCCATCTGTAAAATGGGGCTGCATGGTTCTGTCATCTTTGAGGGATGGGACTTATGTGTATCAGAATCATGGAGAGGAGGGGGCTTTTAGAAACCACCCAGACCTTCAGATTTGAGACTGAAGCCCTTTCCTCTCCTTGTCTCTCCCTTTTTGAGAATCCCTCCCCCCAACCCCGAGTAACCCTCTGACATTGATCAAGGTGTCCTGGATCCCTGTCCCTCAGGTGTGTGGGCCAGAGCTAAGGCAAAGAACCACTGAATCAAGGGTCTCTTCACAGGGCCGAATCTCTTCATTTTTTTTTCATTGGCTCTCAGGTCAGGCTATGCAGGACAGCAAGCCGATGGAACTTGTTATCCACCTTTCAGGCAGCTCTTTGAATGGGTAATCTGTGGTCCCTCCCCATTGACTCTGCCCACGTTGACCTTGCTTGTCGTACAGAAATGGGATCTGTAGTACGGTTGTGATATTTTGAATTTTCGGCTCTGAACAAGCAGAGGAGGATTGTGTTTCATGAGCCTGTCTCTCTCTAGGAAGGCCACAGAGTCATGGGTTTGTTTGTTGTTTGTTTCTGTTTTGGCTTATATTCCCCCTTATCAGTTCAGTGTTCAGCTTTAATAAGTAAGAAAGAACGAGTCAAGCAAAATACGGCTCCGGATGTCCCATGCCCTGTGTGCACACCTTGTAGCCCCACACTTACGAGATGAGAAGGCTGTGTCATTCTTTCTGGTTCTAAGCATTTTTATATCAGGGGCAAGGCCAATTTAGTTCAACAAAATACCTTGCATTAGAGTTCTGCATGATAAAAGCCGGTCCAGTTTTGATTAAACATTTCTGAGAGTTAACCAGTTGCTTTGTCAGTTTCATAAATAATTTCTTTTCCAGCATCCTTAGCAATCCGTTGCTGTCTATGTAAGAGCATTTGATACTCACATACCTAATGTGATCAAAGGAAAGGAATGAGCTTCCCATTTCATCTATTCTTTTTGAGCTTACAGATGTCAGGTTTTTGTAGGAGCCAAAGAAATAACTTCTAGATAGAAGACGTGCTCCTGGCCCCACGAGCTTAGAATCCAGCAGACTTTCCTCTGTCAGGAGGTTGATGTTTTGAGTGAGGAGAAGCTACATACATGTTTCAAGTCATAGCTAACGTGTTACTTTTGAAGAGCTTTTCCTGTGCTCCTTGCCCTAAAATTATTGAAGGCAATGAGAACAATGACAATGTGGACGAGAGCATCCTGGCACCTGATTAGGGTGTCAGTGGGTGTGGGGGGTGGTAGAGTATGAGTGGGGAAGGTGACAGTGGAGGGAATGAGGTGATGAAAAAAGAGACGAAGGTGTAGAGTAGAAAATTACTGCCTCTTGAATTGTTGACAGAGAGTGAAGAGGGAGTCAGACAGGTAGACTTTGTGTCTGCCACAAATGTCCTTGAGATGTTTTGCAAGTAAAGAGACAAGTTGGTAGTTAATAGCAAATGCAGAACAAGTTGAAACGCTAGAGGACCCTCCACTTCTAACTTTGGAGTTTGGCCTTTTTTTTTTTTTTCCCCTGGAGGATCAAATTACTAGGCATGGCCAACTCTAGACAAGTAAACAGGAGGCTGTGAGTGGCACTCTTTGGGCATGGTTGAAACCACGTCAGAGGTGGTACTGGAGCCAGAGAAGATGGAGAAATTGGTGCCCTGACCTGAGGCCTTAAGACGCAAACTCAGTTACCTTTAGAGTCAACCACGGCCCCCTCGAAGAAGATACATGTTGATGAAATGGGTCAGCAATACTGTCATAGCCCTTAAGTTGTCCCCTCCCCCATGCTCGGCTTCCTTGCTGCTCTTTTGTTTTTGCCAGGTTGTAGGAGGTAAGTAGGGAGTCCGGAAAAGAGAATCCGCACGGGGAGAAGGGGGGGGCGGGGGGTGGTTAAGATTTAGCTATGGAGGCCATCGCTGGTACTGCGGTCACTGTCGTTTGGAAACTAAGCGCTTGGTACTGTAGCTGGGGTATTGTACTTTGAAATAAACTTTCTGGAATACAGTTCGGCGGTGTACACTTAATGTCTTAAAAATGTTGAGCTCTCTGTTCCAGTAACCCCACTTCTAGGAACCTACAGATGTGAAGTAACCAGAAGCAGAACAAAGATTTATGTACAGGGATGTTTACTGTTCACTTGTGTTATAGTGAGAACTCGGAAACACCCTAAATCCCCAACAATAGGAGCATATTTAAATGCGTTACAGCACACCAGGCCCTGAATACAGATAGCTGATAAAATTCATGCTTTTGCATTTAATGATGGGAAGGTATTTGGGGTGTATATTGAATGGAGAAAAAGAGGATTTTCAACTGTGATCTTTATTTTTAAAACGTGTGTTTGTATATAAATCACTTAAAAAAAAACTGGAAGGAAATATTTGGAAGACGTGCTTATGGATGTTTGGCTTTCTCCCCCAAATTTAATACAACACAATTACTTTTATAACCAGAAAAATATTCTCAAGACGACTCTGAAATGTCCCCTCTAACCTCATCTCTGATAAATGTGGATGAGGACAAGTAAATCGGATGTTGCTTAGGAGGGTGGTGTTCATGAGCTTGGCCATTCCCAGGCCCTCTCTGCCTTGATGTACAGAGCCAGGCTCTAGAATCAAAGCTTTCCCAGCCAGTGAGTGCCTAGATATGCCCTTGTCCTGATTCAGCTCTTACGGCTTCAAGATACTGAGATGGATGGTTCCTTTGGGAGGTTGGGACGCATTGTTTTATCAGCAACTGTGGAGGGTCTGAGATGTTACCCGCTTCACAGATATGTCCTCTGTGTATGTGACAGAAGCACCTGATGGGGTAGGAGGCGAGAGTTCTTTCTTGATCTTTACAACCAGCTCAGCAGCCAGAGAGATGCTACGGTGTTGGCCCCCATACCTTGAAGTGATGCCATTGAAAACTGATGGAACCTGGGTGTGGATTACTTTCCGTAGACAACATCAGAACGACCATCCCTCTCCGCTGCCAATGGTCCGGGGTGGGGGCACGTGGGTAGAGAGATTGTGTGCTTGCTCAGTCACTCAGCCGTGTCTGACTCTTTGCGACCCTATGGACTGTAGCCCTCTAGGCTTCTCTGCCTGTGGGATTTCCCAGGCAAGACTAACTGGAGGGGGTTGCCGTTTCCTATTCCACGGAAACTTCCTGACCCAGGGATTGAACCCTCTGCTCCTTTCCTCTTCTGAGTCAACATCCTCACCTTTTGGAATGTAAGGCTCTTAGAACTACAGGTGTCTGTGCGGTCATGGCTTTGCCCCTTTTGAAATGTACATGCGTAGAGAGGTAGGGTCTCCTGAGACCCTGCAGACTTAACCCAGGAACCTAGTCAACGCTGTAACCATTTGGCCCTCTTGAGAAGATTAGCGAAGTTTGATTATCCTTCTGGAGCAGAGCAGTTAGTTTAGACAAATGGCTACAGATGCAATTCTTGTGGTAGGTGAAGAATAAAATGTTTGGAGGGAAAGTGAATGCAACCTGCCCTGTCTTAAGTACACTGTCTTTGTACCTTGTTGGTTCCTGTGTCACAGGTGGCTTGGCTGTTTCACAGGAGCCCTGAAATCCGGGAGGTTTTATTTTCCCCACATAGCAAACTTTTCAAATCCCCATGGGATTCTCCATGGCAAGATTCTAAATGGGATTGAGACTCTGTGTCTCAATCGGAGTGGGATTGAGACTTTCTGACTTCCCATAACTGAAGAAGCCTCCAAATCTGGAATTTGTGTCTGGAAAAAAAATTTTAGAATAGTTTTGATTCCTTTATAGACATGGGGAGAGGTTTTTATTGGATGGGTTATGAAAGTGGGGTTGGGTGTAACCATTAGGAGTTTAGAGGGAGAATGCCAAAGCACAGCTGAGAAAAAAGATTATTGATTAGGACAACACTATCCAATACAGATAGAATGTGAGCCACATATATAATTTTTAATGTTCTAGTAGCCACGTTAGAAAAGTAAAAAGAAGCACATGCTCAGACACTCAGTCGTATCCGACTCTTTGGGACCCCATGAACTACACCAGGCTTCTCTGGCCGTGGAATTTTCCCAGCAAGAATACTAGAGTGGGTTGGCATTTCCTCCTCCGGGGGATCTTCCCAGTCCAAGGATTGAACCCGTGTCTCCTGCATCTTCTGCATTGGCAGGCAGGTTCTTTATCCCTGATCCATCTGGGAAGCCCCAAAAGAAGTAGGTGACGTTAATTTTAATGCTCTATTATTTAGTCCAGTGTGTCCAGAAAATTATCCTTTCAACATGTAATTAACATAAAACTATTAATGAGATCATTTACTTACTTTTTTTCATGCTGACTCTGCAAAATCCACTGTATCTTTCATACCTTCAGCACATCTTAATTCAGTCTGGTCAGGTTGAAGCGGCCATATGGCTAGTGGCTACCATACTGGATGATGTAGACTCGGAAATGAAGCAAATTGTGAAGAGAAATATAGGGAAATACAGCGACTCAATCTAAAAGAACCAGGAAAGTAAAAGCAGAGTTGGAGCACTCATTTGCTTATAACCACGTCTCCCCGTGTGTCCCCCGCCAGCCCTGCCTCCTCTCATCAGCTTAAAATAATAAGATGCTCTGAATCTCTTCAGAAGCAACACACCGTGGGTGCCATTCCTTTGGCCATAGTCCCAAACACCTTGACTATTTTCCACCCTTTTGAAGTGCTGTGAAAAAACGTCGATTCCCTGGATTTTCCCGTTTGCAACACCTCCCTGACCAGGTTATCTGAGACCCGGGATCGTGTCGTATTTCCTTGCATTCCCCACCCGTGCTTGATATGCAGTGAGCACTGGGTAAATATTTGTTGATTTGATTTTCAGCCCGAGAGCGAAGTTTAGCTCTGAAGGCTGGATTCCAGCTCAAGATGGATGGGCCAGATCTCTCTTGTGTTACAAACCTAGTGGTATATGTATGGAGCACGGAAACCCTGGGATTTGTCACTTTGCATTAGCAGTTATCACTTTTAAGGAGTTCAATATCCAGAAGGTGGAAAAAATGGTCTGGTTTTCTCCTTTGGACTGAGGCCTTTACAGAAATCTTATCACTCAATTCCTTTGACATTTATGTTCCAATGCTGATAGTAATACCTTCCGGTACATGTAAATAAGCTCTAGTTGCTGAGAAACCAGAGGTATACATTTGGGAGCTGCTACTTTCTTGGTGGGTTAGTTATTAATAATAACTTTGTTATTAACAAACTTTCAGCCTGTAACTTATAGGCACGGAAGTTCTTTGGAAGTCAAGCCCCGGTATCTTAACAGTAGCCTTCATTTGTCCTCTCTGACTGTAATTGTTGGGGAGAAGCAACAGACGTAGCCACAGAGCCCAGGCAATTTATTTTTCCTGAAGCCTTACCTAAGAACTGCTTAGGTAGCTTTTCTCTGTGAGATTAAATACGACCTTCACTGAATCATGTTAGCAGGGCCAGCAGCTAGAAAAATAAAGACTAAACCAAACCTTCAGCAAAGAAATTCCCAGCTGCTCAGCGGGTCAGAGCTTTCTTGATTGCTTTCTTCCAATGAAAACACTGTAGATTAGTTTTAAGTGAATTCTAGTAGGTTTGGGGATTTGCAACTGACAGAAGAACAGGAAAGTATAATCTCACTTTAAAATTGTAATCCTGAAGGTAAATCTTGATTGACTCTTTGGGGGGATGTTGAGATTTTGTTCATATGGGAAAACTTCATTTGTGTGCACTGTTGAGCTGACTTGGAATGTCAAGGTCCTCGGGGCTGAGGGGACAGAGAAATGAGATGAGAAGCTGGTGGCCCCAGGGGATGCCCTGGGTTTGTAGGGTGCTCTCAGTGGCCCTGAGGACCAACATGGATGGCACCCCTTTCTTCTCTCCGTTATAGAAGTGAAGTCCAAAGGTCCTAGGAGGGAATGTGGGGGAGCTGCTATTTCCCCTTTGGGGTGTGGCTCTCCTGGTGATTCAGAAAGTCAGGGTGAGTTTAAAATATTATAGGAGAGGATTCATTTATTTGCCTCTCTTACAGGTGCTTTGAATGCATCGTTTTTGTTTTTTCTCTCAAAGTCAAGGTGCAATTCGGGTTGCAGTCTGGGCAATAGCGTCGTTCTGGACCCTGAAACGAACGAGTGGACAATTTTGATCATTCATCCAGTTGTTGTTTACTCTACAGGTGTGTACTCAGTTCTGACTCCCTGTCGGGGGAGAAGGTATAGAAGGTAGAGAAGTCTTCAGCTTGGAACTGAGTGAGCTCAGCAGATGGTATGCGTTCCCTGCAGTGAGGAGCCTTGGTCTGGGCAGCTGAGACCTCAGGTTAAAGAAGTGACTTGCGGTGTCCGCATCATCTACAGGCCACCCAGCACCGTCTCAGGTTGTCCGGGAGACCACAGTGCGGGCGCAGCATGTTTTGGGGCCAGCAATTTTATTTTCTAAGGGACAGATTCTCAGTAAAGCTTATCACAGGCGTAGAACAAGGTCTTGTTTCATTGTTCTGGCTGGTTTTCTACCGTTGTCCCTCCCTGGGTTTGGCACCTCGCTTCTCCATTCTCTCCTTGCTTTGCCATTGTCTGCTGTCCTTTGTCATGAAGTGTCTGAGCCTTGATGATGGTTATCTCCGCTTTCTACTTCCGCTCCCCTCTGAGGGCAGACTGAACTGGCCGTGCTACTGCTGGCACACCGCTCAGAATCCCTCCCTGGAGGTTTGAGCCAGGAGAGCCTCGCTCCTCACATACCTCATAGGGTGTGAGATGACAGCGCCCTGAAGGGGAAATTGGCCCATATTCAATTTTGAAAATCCACCCTTTTTTGTGCATGTGTATACGTGGTTGGTAGATTACCTTCAGGTTACCTGGAAGTAAAGTATGATTATTGTCCACAACAGGGCTCACAGAATCAGTGACAGCAAGCAGTGAGTTCATGAATGAGTCTGGTCATTGTTTTTTTTTTTTTCTTTCTTTCTTTTATTACTATGGTAAAAGTTACATAACACAGAATTTCCTATTATAATCATCTGTAAGTATACAGTCCAAGGGCATAAAATTCATTTACAGTGTTTGCAACTATCAGCACTGTCCTTCCCTAGAATCTGTTTTCATCATCTCAAACAGAAACTCTGTACCCATTAAATAAAAACCCACCTCCCTCTGCATGGACAGCCACCCTTCTCCTTGCCTCCTCTAGGTACTTCATATAGGTGGCATCAGACAATATTTGTCCTTTTGTGCCCTGCTTACATCACTCAGCAGAATGTTTTTCATGTTCATCCAACATTGGAGCATGTGTTAGAATGTCCTTCCTTTTAAAGACTGAAATTGATCCATTCATCTCTCGATGGGCCCTCGGGGTTNTCATCTGTAAGTATACAGTCCAAGGGCATAAAATTCATTTACAGTGTTTGCAACTATCAGCACTGTCCTTCCCTAGAATCTGTTTTCATCATCTCAAACAGAAACTCTGTACCCATTAAATAAAAACCCACCTCCCTCTGCATGGACAGCCACCCTTCTCCTTGCCTCCTCTAGGTACTTCATATAGGTGGCATCAGACAATATTTGTCCTTTTGTGCCCTGCTTACATCACTCAGCAGAATGTTTTTCATGTTCATCCAACATTGGAGCATGTGTTAGAATGTCCTTCCTTTTAAAGACTGAAATTGATCCATTCATCTCTCGATGGGCCCTCGGGGTTGTCATTACCATTGGCTATTGTGAGTCATGCTGGTGTGAACTCTGCTATAAGAAGTATCTGTTTGAGTCCCTGCTTTCAGTTCTTACAGTCCAGTGGGTCATTCTAGGTTTAACTTTTTGAGTCCAGTCATTCTAGGTTTAACTTTTTGAGAAGTTTGTGAAATTTGCCCTATCACCTGTACCACTTTACATTCCCATCAGTAATGCCCAAAGGTTCCAGTTTCTCCATATCCTAACCAGAATTTCTTCCTTTGAATTTTTTTGGTAATAGCCATCCTAAATGGTGTTTGATGGTCTCTGTGGTTTTGTTTTGCATTTCCCTAATGGCTGGTGATGTTGAGGATCTTCCCACGGGCTTCTTGGCCATCTGTATATCCTGTTTAGAGAAATGTTTCTTCTAGTCCTTTGCCCATTTTTGAACTGGTTGCTTTTTGTTGTTGTTGAGTTGTAGGATTGTTATTATTTTATGGGTTCCAAAGTCTGGTCTGAAAACTCAAAAGATATGGTCTGAAATACTAGTATGGTCTGAAAACACAAAAGAGTCTGCCTTGTTACAGTATATATGTATATAACATGTAGTATAAAACCAGTGAAAATTTTTCAGAATTTGAATTTGAAAAATTTTGAGATGTTGTTGAGCTGATAAAGCACCTATTGAAGAATTAAATTATACTGAATGAAGTATATCAGAGTGGACTCTGAAATGGGGAGTCAACTAAGAGTGCTTCATGTTTACAGCTGGAGAAATCAAGCAGCCTGCCCAGGGTCACGTGGCCAGATTAAGTCCTTAGTACATTTTGTTGAACTCAGTAATAGTTGATTTTTTTCTGTTACATTTTGAATCCTAAATTTCTGGTAAGAGAAAAAACATAATGGTTGAATATGGTAGTGAATTAATTGTATCAGCTACTCATACGATCATCTCTGACTCATATAAGTACCTTCAGTACTTGGGGCTCATAAAAAGACCCTAGGGTTCAGTACTTTTGAGGTATTTTGGATAAAACTGAGTAAAAGCCTCAGAATAACATTCAGGGGCATGCGAATTTATACATAATACTCTCAGCAGTGGTTTGATAACCACCATTTGAGCAGATGAAGCAAAATAGTGCTGTTAAAACAGGTCTGCTGGGAAAAATGAATGAAAGCATTTGTGTATTTATTGTTAATAATCGACAGGATGAGAAACCATGTATTTGTCCTTAATAAGAGCTATAGTAGACGACAAATTCAGTGAAATGTCAACTTTACAGTAGCAAATTTATTGTTGGTTTACTTTTGTGTTCTGCTCGAATTTTCTGCTTCACTCAATCCTTTTGAGAAGTTGGCCTTTATTGACTAATGTAGCCTGACAAGATCATATATGGATTATAACTCAGAGTGAATTGTAAATAATTGGGAAGCAGATAGATAGCTGCAAACATCTGTATTCCCTTCAGGCTTGGGGCCCAGACTTTTTAAAAAGCCTCAAGTAGCTATGAAAACAAATATGATGTTGAAGTTAAGTTGAAGACTACTTCCTGCAGACAAATATTTTAAATACAACTTTCAGCAGAGTTAGTTCCTTCAATAGACGTTTCTGGACTGCTGGTGTAGAGACGCAAAATGGACAATTCAGCTTCTCACGGAGCTTATCGTTTAGTTAGAGAGACAGGCAGGGAAATAACCATCTGTAGGAGCGGAAAGAACAAAAGATGTGCTTAATAGAAGCAGAAGCACAACAGCAAAGGCTATGAGAAGGAATTGGCAGGGGCTCTATGACCAGGGCACTGGAGGTGAGCTTCACTGCATTTCCACCAGCTGTAGGAACAGGACAGGTTCAGCCAGTTTCCTATGGAGGCTCAGGGCATCTTTGGTTGAAAGAGCAGTAAGAACAAAACCATGAAGGGTTGGAAATTCCTTCCACTCTTGGTGGATGGAGAGTTCTCTTGTCTGATGGGAGCAGACGGGTCAAGGGAGTGTCAAGGATCATTCCTGGTAGGCACGAATACTTCCTTTAGTGCACGTGTTCCTCTGTTTACTAGCAAGGAAAGGCTTTATTCTGAGTATAGAGCAAGTTTTTGGGGAGAAGGGTTATTGGGGATTTGGAATATCTCCCCACCCCTTATAAGATGATATAGGTAGCGACTCTTTAGCAGTTGGAAGTCAGAGCTGTGAGCCCACCATGCTTAAGAGAAGATAGAAGGGTTAAGAATGATGTGTGCGTTTCATTCATAGACACACAGGCACTGTAGGAAGGACCAGACTCTGCTTTTGATAATAACCAGGCCTGTCTAGGAGATGTTTTTTGTACGTTTCTAACAGGAACTGATACAAAGGTACAAAAATATTTTTTGTATCTTCTTCTGTTTGTTTTGATTTGGCTTTTAGTGAGAGAGAAGTTATGATGACTAGGTTCACAATACTTAAGTGAGGAGGCAATAGAGACTGCTGCTCTTACAACAGACGAAAAACTCAAGTTAGAGAACCAAGATGATGGCCCAGGTGCCCCCAAGCCAGAACTTGGCACAGCAGAAGTGTTTAGGGTAAGGCGTCCCAGCAAGAGTGACTGGATCTGGCTTCATCTCAGCAGCAGGACTTGCAGTTGGCATCGTATCTGCGGTGCGCTTGGCCGTGTTTATCCAAGTGACGTGATGGAAGAGCCTGGAAGGGCTGGTTCGTGGAACCTTTGGGGCAAGCCTTAGTTACTCAGAAAGACTGGAGGAAGCCGCGGGAATCGGTGCACCCGTTGGGACTAATTCCCATCTACATTCGACACCCCCCTCCCTCCCCGCCAGCATAACCAGGTGACAGGGCAGAGGCTGTAACTAGGTTCACGGCTGCAGTGATAGCATTTATTGGATATGTGCTGGGCTCTTTGCTTACGTTTGAAGGTCTTATTCAAAGGCCCAAGATACTTCTGTGTTATATTTCAATAGATCACGCTCCAGGTTTATTATCAACAACAGCCTTGTTGAGTTGATTATAAATTTGGGAGGACCGTCACTGGAGGGCTCAGCAGAACGACTTAAGTAAGCCTGGCACTCAAGAAACGTTGGATGAATGAACTTGGAGTGATTGACCTAGTTCTCCCATTTGTCATTTCCTGTCCAGACAGATTCCTCTGTGGGACATCAAAGCCAAAGGGGCTCCCGAACGGTGTTTTCTAATGAGGAGCGAGGCCCCGACCGCAGGTGGGAGACACCTCAGCCACACGTGCGTGCGCCCCCGGGGTGTGCAAGGGTGTCTCCCCTCACCAGTCGGCTGGGACCCTTGTTAAGGTGCGAGGACAAAGGCCTCTCTGTTAGCCGGCCAGCCTCAGGGAGCCTTCCGGCTGTTGCTCGCCCATATCCGCCCATTTTTCCTGGGGCATAGCTTCTCCGAATTACTAATGGTTCAGACACGCCAGCACGCTGCTTCCGCCCTTTCCGTTGTTGCCCTGCTCCCTTTGTTTGGAAGTTTTTCCTTCCTTTCCGCCTGAGGCCTGAGATCCCCTACCTTTCCAAGCCCACTTCAGATGCCCCCTTTTCTTTGAAGCCCTCTCCTCTGGACTTTGATGTAATCTAGTAAAACTCCCACATAATGCCTTCCAAAAAGCTCAGGGTCCTATGATTGTCAGGTTTATGAAATGACCAGGGTGAGTCCAGTGCAGAGAAGAAACCAAGAATCAGTTGTGTTGATGAGTTCAAGCCTGGAGGAGTATATTATAACTTCAGGCTCATCATGGGAAGCTTTGGCATCTTCCATTTTTTTCTCTAGGATGCCTAGTTTTAGAGCTGGGTGTTTTTCTGTTCCTGCCTCTGTCGTTATAATGTAACCTTTTGAGGACAAAGATCATGTCCTGATTGGCTTTGTATTCTCCACAGAGCTTTTCACAAGATTCTATGTTTTGAATGAAATGTTTAATTCAGAAGTTTGCTAACATACTTGGTTCACCTACAAAAAATGTCATGAAAATAGTGCAGTTTTTCTTCTTTGGGGTTGCATGCTTTACCAATCTTCCTCTCCCCTCCCGCTTATTTGTTACTTGTTCACATTGTAGTCCCATCATCACAACATGTATTTCATGTCATCGGCTTTCTCCTCCCCAGCCCCAGCCCCAGTGGGTTTTCCAGGAGGGGTTCGTCCACTGTCTTATCAATCTGTAATTACTACATGATGATTCATGTGCAAAGGACCATACCTGATCTTTAGGGAAGATGAGTAAGAGACAATTCCTGCTTGCAGAGACTTCACCCAGAGCTGTGTCTGTTTTCAAGTACATGAAGCTGTGAATTTCAGTGGAGTTTAGATGGTAGTAGGGATGAGTCGGGTAAGAAGTCAGAAAGCTGGGATGGGGCTGAGTTCTCGTGAGTCCAGGTTTTATTCACTGGTCATTGTGGAGCCACTGCAGACTTTCAAGCCAGGTGACCAGGCGTTTGGGAAGAGGAATCTGGCCACCACTGTGCAAGGTGCAGACGGTGCTCATGTTCCAAAACACAGACCCTGGGGACCCTCCTGCTCCTTGGGAGGAATTCTGGGGTGTCCACTCTGCTATCAGGTGGGGTGCTGGCTCTGCTCTTCGGAATGTCTTGGGGGATGTTTTAGGGGAGACCAAGGCACTCGTCTCATACTTTTCCTACTAATAGAAGTTGCTCTTTATCTGTTTCTTCCTCATAGCAGCTCTGCCGAGTTGCTATTAAGATCCGTTTATAGATGAAGAAGCTAAGATTTGGAGAGGTGACAGGGTGTAAGTGGCGAGATTCCCATCAGGCGTGCTTGACACCAGACCTGTGGTCTCTCCAGCACCTTCTGCTGAAACCAGGAAGGGGAGGGAAGCCAGTGTGGTCCTGAGAAGGGCTGGTGGAGAGGGGGACATGGTGACAGTACAGTGAATGCCAAATCCAATTTCCAGGTACTGTTTGGGACTTGGTTAGTGGCAGTAAGTAGCTTTGAAAAATATTTGAAGACATTTCTGCAGCTTGTAAAGGAAAGATGTGTTCTTGAGTCAGGTCTTAATGTGTTTGGGGGTGGTTAGCAGAGCTGGCTCTCATTTCCAGTTGGAATTCATCAGTGATTTTTTTTTTTAATGTGCTAGGATTTTCATAATTTAGATATATCTGGAAAGTAACTTATCTGTGCAACTTCACACAGTTTCTCATTTTTTTTTTTACAAGAATATTACATTAGTATATGTAACAGATTTAGATCATTGTAGTGTGGTGGTTTCTTTTTAATGTTTTAGAAACATTGAAACATCCATGAATAGAATCATTACTGTGGAAGGTTATAGTTTGTGTGTTGGATCTCAACCGGATTTGAGCAAAAAGAGCTGAATTGAATGGCTCTGTAATATTATACAATAAAAGTGTGGTGGTTTAGTCGCTAAATCATGTTGGACTCTTTCTGATCCCATGGATTGTCGCCCACCAGGCTCCTCTGTCCATGGGATCCTCCAGGCAAGAATACTTCAGTGGGTTGCCATGCCCTCCTCCAGGGTATCTTTCCAACCCAGGGATTGAACCTGGGTCTTCTGCACTGCAGGCTGATTCTTTACTGACTGAGCACCAGGGAGGCCCCAATAATAATAAGTATAATAATTATAATAAAAAGAGAAGAAGAAGGGGAAGGAGAAGGAAGAAGGGGAAGAGGAGGAGAAAGGAGTAAAAGAAGAAGCGTCAGTAATAACCTTTACTGAGAGTTCACTGGCTGAAAGGGCAAGCTCAAAGGAAATCCCCGAAGGAAAAGCCACAGGAAGAAGGGAGCTGTCAGAGACCCCGTGGATGTGGAATGAGGGGAAAAGATAGTGCCCTTCAATGCCAGCCTTTTTCGGAGCAAGTTATTTTCAGGTGAGTATCTTTGGGGAGCATCAGTTTCACCATCAGTTCAGTTCAGTTCAGTCGTGCCTGACTCTGCGACCCCATGGACTGCAGCACACCAGGCTTCTCTGTCCACCAACAACTCCCAAAGCTTACTCAAACTTGTGTCAACATCATCGGCCAGTAAATGGACTTGAAACCAGATGGCAGCAAACAATTTTGTCATTTTATGCAAATAGGTTTTCTTGGAAGGTTCCAGTATTCTGAATCCCTCTTATTCGACTTTTCTAACTGAAGTAATGAAAGCATCGCCATCCCCCTTTTTCCATGTCCCCTTGTTTGTGTTCCTAGTGGGACAAAACACCCACCATCCGAAGGTCACAGAGAATCCTATGGTGGTGGCAGGTAGGCAGTGACTGGGGTGATGTAAAGAGCTTGGAGAATTTAGGTCCTGCCCATTTCCTGCCGTGTTCTTCCTCCCAAGCTACTGTGTCTGTCTCAACAATCCACTCTGCGGTCCAGAGTTTTCTCATATGCACCATCTTTAACTTCTCCTGTGCTTTCCTGGGGTACTTGAGGACTGAGACGTCTTTTCCTGGCTTTTGGATTGCTGGCTTAACTGGATGGCTCCAGAGACACCCACCTATTCATGCGAAGAGGGACAGTCTGAAATGGACTCCCCACTTCACTCCCAAAAGGAGAAGTCACAGCTTTCAGGCTTTGCCTTACTGCAGAAGCAGTGCTCAGAGGACATGCTGATTAAGGGGAAAATAGGGTCGCTTCTTTTCCCATTTTCCATATGGAAAGAAGGTTTGAACATGCAGTACGAGCCTGAGTCCATATGCTTTGAAATCTGTCCATGGTTCTTGCTTTGCTGAATTGCAGAATCTGATGCCACCTAGGTATATGGGTCTGGGGCCAAACACACACAGTGGTCGCAGCATAACTTTAGATTTATGAAGTCTTTTTTAAAAGTTGGTCTGCCCTTCTAGGTCCTTACTACCTTCTGTGAATTATTCTAGAAGATACTGTTTTAAAAAGTGATGGATTTTTTTTTTTAATGCTCTTAGGTTTCTATAATTTAGATATACCTGGAAAGTAATTTATCTGTGCAACTTCACACAGCTTTTTCTCAATTTTTTTTAGAAGAAAGAATATTGCATTTGTATATGTAACAGATTTAAATCATTCCTTGTGTGTTTTGTTTTTGATGTTTTAGAACACGTTTCACACATGGTTAAATCGCCTTGAAAACACTTGACTGGGTCGTGGCTGGGTCAAAGGATATCCTTTAAAATGTCTGATACCATGGTCAAGCTAACTGTCTGGAAAATTTGTATCTGTTTGTACTCCAACCTATAGCACATTTGAGATGTAAAGCACAATTCTAAGTGTTTTACAGGGTTCCTTTTCTAATCCTTGCAAAGCCCTGTGGGAACAGATAGGGTTGATAACCTGCCCAAGGTCACATAGCTAATAAGCAATAGAGATGGGCTTTCAGACGAGGCTTGAGTTCACCTCGTGGCCTTTTCTGCTCTGTTGCGAGTGTGGCAGCTCTCGTGAGGAAATTAGCCAAGGGATGCTCTGATGATACACTCCTTCCTTCTACGAGTCCCTGGGTGTGATGGGAGCTCTTCTTTTTTGCCCTAAGTTTTTTAACAATTTAAATTTTTTTTTTTTAAATTGGAGGATAATTGCTTTACAATATTGTGTTGGTTTCTGCCACATAGCAGCATGAATCAGCCATAGGTACACGGATGTCCCCTTCCTCTTGAACCTCCAGGGAGCATCTAACTTGTGCTCCAGGGAGCATCATTCTTGCTGCGGCAGATAAGAGAGTTGCAAAACGGTTTTCCCGAGGCAAAACCTTTGGTCTTTACATTCTTTCCAACACTTTACCCTTAGGAAAATCTCTGAGAAAGGTCTTTGGAGATGCATCCCCTTTCCTCAGCTGTTCCTTGCTCCTTGTTCGGCTGGCTGTAGGCAAAGACAGGCAGGAAACTGTTAAATCTTACATCTATACACCCTTCTTCCTGCTGTCTTGTTCCTTGTGGAGGTGTTGGGAGGACCCACGCCCTGCCCATCAGGGATGCCTGTTTGGAGTGGCGTCTGGTGGTTGCTAGCATCTCCTAGGGGACATTGTCAAACAGAGGTATGAAGGTTTTGCAGTTTTGTTTGGGGACTTCAGCTTTTAAACCCTTGGCTACCAGACCTGGTGAGACCAGTCATACAGACACATACACTCGAATTATTTTCACCAGTGCAGCCCTGGGGTCATACAAGGTCAAAAGATTTGTTCCTCTTTTAGGAAAAGCCCCAGACAGCTCACTGTCTTCCTGTTCCATCCTTGTTTGTGGGCGATTTATATTCTTAGTTGCTCCTCCCTCAGAACAGAAGACCCAACAAAAAAAGTAAGGAAATGCTACCCCGACTCAGCTCTGTTTTCTTTCTGGGTCTGTAGGCCTGCCGGACTTAAATGCTTGTGTTCCTGAAATGTTCCTGACACAAAGAAGCAACTGTCAGAACTAGCATGCTGTCCATGAAAAGCTTGGGAAACATACCCGTTTTCTAGCGTATATGTTCGAGGGCACGTGTAGACGAATCCTGTCCATTCAAGTCTGAAGCCCGTCTCGGATGCTGGAATCTCATGGTAGTGGAGCTCAGGGATGGAGGATCAGCTTTGCCAGGGACTAAGCCAGACTTTATTTGGGGGGGCTCCAAAATCACTGCAGATGGTGATTGCAGCCATGAAATTAAAAGACGCTTACTCCTTGGAAGGAAAGTCATGACCAACCTAGATAGTATATTCAAAAGTAGAGACATTACTTTGTCAACAAAAGGTCCGTCTAGTCAAGGCTGTGATTTTTCCAGTGATCATGTTGATGCTTTTGAACTGTGGTGTTGGAGAAGACTCTTGAGAGTCCCTTTTACTGCAAGGAGATCCAACCAGTCCATTCTAAAGGAGATCAGCCCTGGGATTTCTTTGGAAGGAATGATGTTAAAGCTGAAACTCCAATACTTTGGCCACCTCATGCGAAGAGTTGACTCATTGGAAAAGATTCTGATGCTGGGAGGGATTGGGGGCAGGAGGAGGAGGAGCTGACAGAGGGTGAGATGGCTGGATGGCATCACCAACTCAGATGTAAGTCTGAATGAACTCCGGGAGTTGGTGATGGACAGAGAGGCCTGGCGTGCTGCGATTCATGGGGTCACAAAGAGTCAGACACAACTGAGCGACTGAACTGAACTGAAGCCACAGCTTCCTTCTCTGAAAAGGGAACAGTGATAATAGTGTTACCTACCTCACAGGGTTATCGTGAGGGTTGAGGGAGGTAATGTATAAAATGCATAGTGTTTAATACTAGGTGCACATCATAGCTATTGCCCCCATCATTCTACCACCATCTTTACCTGCTGAGGAATCAGGAGAGCATTTTGTGGGGAGGCAAGTTTGCATGTTTGTTTGTTTTTTTTATTTTAAGATACATATTTTTGGGGGGGGGGATGTGGAGCATTTTTAAAGTCTTTATTGAATTCGTTACAATGTTGCTTCTGTTTTTTGTGTTGGTTTTTTTGGCCAGGAGGCATATGGGATCTTAGCCCCACCCTTCCCATCAGGGATTGAACTCATGCCCCTGCATTGGAAGGGGAAGTCCCAAGCACTGGCCCACCAGAGGAGTCACAAGTTAAAGATTTTCCAGTGCATGTATTTGCAATCCATGGGGCTGCAAAGAGTTGGACACGACTGAGCGACGGAGCTGATTTATAAACAGTTCAGTTCAGTGCATGTAAACATAATTGGTGGCATGCGTGCATTGGCCTTTTTGGTAGGAAGGTCTCTGGGGTTCCTTGACCTTGGCCATCATCAGCCTTGCTGTGTTTTCTTTCTTCACACTGCCTGGAGGAAATGTGTGTGCAAGGAAGTCCGAATTGAATCTCTACCCAGGTCCTATAGAACCGAAATAGTTCAAAGGTACATTAGACGTCTCACGTGGCAAGGATACACCTGCCCGTTCATTCAAAATTATTTTAAGTGTAAGGGGGTTAAGTTTCCGGACAGTTCCTTGAGTGAATTTGCATTTGTGCCACTTTGAGTCTTTTTCTTTCATGCAGTGGTTTCTGCAGAGCAGTAGGGCTTACATTAAGTAGAGAATGACTCACGTGCTTCCTCAATGGATGATGCGGTTCTTATGCTGCATATATTGTGGTAAACAGCAACAAATACACGTGATTTAACTTGATACTCCTGGAAGTATTCTGTCATAACTTTAATTTTTGAAATTGGATATTTGTAATGTTGTAGGAAAAGGAATGATGGAATTACAAATGTCACTGGAAGGCAACCTTAGGGAAGAAATTTTAAAGACATTTTGAATCTTATTTAAAGCTTTTCTTGGGTTTCCCTGGTGGCTCAGATGGTGAAGAATCTGCCTATGATGCAGGAGGGTTTGATCCCTGGATTAGGAAGATCCCCTGGAGCAGGGAATGGTTAACCACTCTAGTACTCTTGCCTGGGAAATCCCGTGGACAGAGGAGCCTGGTGGGTTACAGTCCATGGAGTCGCAAAGAGTCAACATGACTGACTGACACTTTCACCTTATACTGTAAATAAATATTTTCTGTATGACATTGGTAAATAAAATATATACCTACTGCTTGGTGGAACTAATGTAAAGGCAATAATAATTTTAAAACGGCTACCACAGATGTCAAATCTTAAAATATTCAGCAAAAGCATTCCCTCACTTTTTAATATGCAAAAACAATCTGTATTAAAGTTTTCCATTTCAGGACTGAAAATGTGCTGTTACTAACTCAAGCATGGTGTGTGCCTGATTAGTTTATAATGTAAGTACAGTTTGAGGAAGAAGATGTTGATTGTCTTGTATAACATGGGAACAATAATATGTTGCAAGGATAGAAATAACTTGAAATTAATTACAGACCCCAAATCCCTTCTTTGCAATCCAAAAAGCTCTGAAAACTGAAAGTTTTTTTTTTTATCATGACTCATTTGTCTGTATAGTCTGCCCCGAACTGGCATGAAGCTATTTATAGCTTTTACTAATCCCAATCAGTGTGAATGTTCCTGTTTTACTGTAGAAATATTGCTGTATTAGATTAAGTGGATCTGCTCTAGAGATTGCTTGGGGGTGTTATGTTCTGTATGTTATATGCACCATATCATCTCTCTACAATCTCAAAGCTGCTGAATTCTAAAACATATACGGTCCAAAGATTTTGAATAAAAGAACAGTTATCTCCTATGACCTGAAGACCCCCTCATCCTGCTTTTTTTTCCCCCTCCAGGGATAGTCTGTCTTTACATCTGTTTAGAGGCAAGGTATAATTATTAGTAAGGCCCCATTCATACTCAGAAGTGTTCCATTTTGGACCACAAATAATATGGTCACTATACTGACCATCTGTGCATTCTGGGTGATGGAAAAGGCAGTGGTGATGGGCCTCAGTAAGTTTCTTGTGAATTTCCATATATACCACTTTGAAATAAATATGATTCCAGATTATATGTTGAAACCCTAAAATAACGGAAAGTAGTGCTTGTAGGAAATAATTTTTTAAATGTAAAAATAGATACCTCAGTGCTTTCTCAGACAGATTAATCATTGCATTTATATATACCTTCCTTTTTTTTTTAAAGGCAGATCACTATTTTCTTCACTGTAATTCCTTGTGTACCAGCCTTCTTTTACTAAGCTGTCTCCGCTCTCTGTTCCCCCTCTCACTGTCTTTCTTGTCTGACATCCACAGTCAGGTCCTAGTTTATTAACTCGGCATCAGTCTTTGCCATTTGCTCTTGAACCTCATGGAAATTCTTGACTAGGGAGGTGGATAGGTTTGGAGTCTGGCCTGGCCTGGGGAGACTAGGAAGTCTTGCCCACGATGTGCCTGTGAAGCTAAGACGTGAGCCATGTGAGTCCGCGGGTTGCCTTTGAGGATGGCAAGTACAGAGGTCGTGGGTTGCCCTGCTGACCTGAGGGTCAGGGAGTAGGCCAGCAGCGGGAGGCGAAGCCGGAGCCAGAGCCGGTGACAACGGTGAACTTTAAAGGAGATCACGTTTATGCTTTTACAAGAGTCTTCTGGTTGCCAGGCAGATAACAGACTGGAGTTGAGAGGTGCGGGGGAGCCATCAGAATGGACTTGATTGTTGCGGGCTCTGCTGAAGGCAGGAATTGTTCTTGACTCCCTGGTTTCACTTTCTGTTCTTACGGTATTGTAGTTTTTCTCCTGGGGAAACAGTAAATGTGTGCTGTGCTTGTTATTTGCAGGCCAGAGCAGTTACTGAAATGATCAGCTAAGTGAGAGCAAGTAGAGCTGAAGGCTTTTCAGGCTTCCGTTTTCTCCACGTTGGGGAGAAGTTGTAAATAAGACACAAAAAGCAAAAAAAAAAAAAAAAAAACAAACCCCTTACTCATGGTGGGCTTTTCTTGAGTCAAGTCCAGGAAATTGGCTGTTGGGATCAGGAACTCTTGTCATGAAAGAAGACGAAACTATGCCGGCCGGGAATACCCGCTCTGGGGGCTCTGCTAATTGGGACTGGCCTGAAATGCCCCCCAGAGAATCCTGCGGTGTGGGGTCCCCTGAAGACATCAAAACCCTCCATCTCTGGGGGCGCTGAGGGACCTGGCCTTCTGACTTCTTTCTTCTGCTGCTGACTTCACCTACAAGGTGAAGCAGTGTCACCTGGAAACCAACCTCATGTTTTAAAATCTAAATCTAGCATCTATTTAGTCGCTCAGTCCTGTCTGACTCTTTACGACCCCATGGACTGTAGCCCGCCATACTCTTCTGTCCATGGGATTCTCCAGGCAAGAATGCTGGAGTGGGTTGCCCTTTTCCTTTCTGCAGGGAATCTTCCAGACCCAGGGATCAAACCCTAGTCTCTTCTACTGCAAGCAGATTCTTTACTGTCTGAGTCACCAGGGAAGCCCCAAATCTAAATAACTTCAATCAAGTATGAGTTCAATTAAATATGAATTCGGATGTTTGACTGGACTCTTGGATGCTGAAGTCTGAGAGCCTTGATATGCAGGCTGGCTTTTGGGGTCATCTGTTCATTTCCCACATACCCTATACTTAAAATGACTCGTGTATGGTCTTCCCTGGAAAATGAAGCTTCAGGGTTCCCTGTTCAGATCATTGTCGCTTGATTGTGCAGCCCCTTATGGGTGGACAGATAAAGTGATTGATGTGCATACTTCATACAGTCACGGTACCCGTGGATTAAGACAAAACTACCAGCAGTTTAGTTTTAAGCACCTCAGGGGGAACTGGCTAGAGTTTATTATATTTGCAGAAATGCTGTTGCTTCCCACTCTGGACAGTAAATCACTGGCATGTTTGGCTGTCTTCCTTTTTGCCAAGTCTTTTTCTTTGCAGCTAATTTCGGACTTAAAAGTTGCAAAAATACCTACAAAGAATTTTCCTATTTTCCCAACCTCTGGAGGGAAACTTGCCAACCTGAAGTCCCATCACTCCTAAATCCTTGAATGTATCTGTCCTGCAAACAAGGATGACCTCTCCATGTGACCATCAGATTCAGGAAATGGGCACGAGAACTTTCTAACCCACAGATCCCGTTCAGATTTGCTAGTTGTCTCAATAATGTCCCTCGTAGCAAAAAAAGAAAACTCCTATCCAGGTTCAGGTGTCATGCTTTTGCCATCTTTCCTAAGCGTCCATGAACTTGAGATTTTTGATGATTACAAGCCAGTTATCTTACACAGCATCTGTCAGTGTGAGTTTGTTGGCAGTTTCCTCACGGTTGGGACGACCCCCTGGAGAAGGAAATGGCAGCCCACTGCAGTATCCTTGCCTGGAAAATTCCATGGATCTCGGAGCCTGGTAGGCTACCGTCCATGGGGTCGCAAAGAGTCAGACACGACTGAGCAACTTTGCTAACTTCACTTCCTCACGATTAAATTCAGAAGATGCATTTTCTGCAAGAATATCTCAGACGTGACGCTCTGTTCTTTTTGCCTCTTCTCCGGTGGTGTATGTCTTTGACTTGTTCCTTTATTAGTGATATGCATTCGATCATTTGAGTAAGGAGATTATCTGTCAGCCTTCTCCACTGTAAAGTTACTTTTTCCCCTTTGTAATACAGAATATTTTGTGCGAGGCACTTTGAGACTGTAGAAGTGTCCTTTTCTCATCAACCTTTCACCCACTGGTTTTCACTTGTGTCTTGGCTGAGTAATTACTACTTGGATTGCTGCCAAACGGCAATCTAGTTCCATCATCTTTTCATGGTTGTTAGTTGGCACTGTACTTTGCAGAAAAGCTTTCTTTTCTCCCTATTTTTTGTAGATCTCTATTTCATTCAATGGGCTATAACACAATTTTATCATTATTTCAGTGCTCCTATTGTCTCAGATTTGGCCAGTGGGAGCCCCTTCAGGTTGGCTACTGTATTTTTTCGATGTGCTCCCAGTGTTCTTTGATCATTTCCTTACTTTCTGGCTTCCAAGATGGCTCAAGCTCATCTTTAGCTTTCCCTGATTGAGCCCTGGAATCAGCCATTTTCCCAGGAAGCCTCAGTGCCCTGCCCAGTTGTGGTGGACACAGAAGCCCCTGGGGCTGCCCTTGGTCTCCACCTTGGTCTCCACCTTGCCCAGGGATTGTCATGCTGCCCCAGGGTCCCAGTGGCAGCCAGACCTCATCTTGGCCTCCATCCTTGATAAGTAAGGACAGCGCTAGGCCCAGCAGAGATCATAGTCACTTATTTAGATGTTCCCAGTCAAATGTATTAGCTGAGTCAGACAAGATTGCTTATCTTTAGTATCCAGATATTCATCAGGAGGTGTCATATCAACAAGAACAAGATGAGCCTTGTGGTAATAGTCGAATCTGCATTGGTCAGGGGAAGTTTTTTTGGAAGGGTAGATTTAAAAGCGGCTCCTGAATTCCCAGAGAGAAGTGAGCTGGTATGTAGAGTGTGGAGGACACTCAGGGCGCTGAGGGACTGAAGCTGTTTGGAGTGGAGTTTGTGGGCTAGGGTGTTGGCACTCTTTAGAGGTCCTGAAACTAGAAGTGAAGGGGAAGCAGAAGGCCTCCTGGGCAAGCAGTTGCTCTTCAAGCACGCTGACGGCTGTGGAAATTGACAAATACCCACAATGCCTAGCACTTCCGTGGTTTTCAGTACCTTACAAAAGTGTTCCTGTGAAATCAACTCTGAGATGGTGGAGCAGTGGCTTCCATGGGGTTTTGTCTGTGTTCCGGAAATAGTTCCCTGGGTTAATCAGTAACCGGCAGGGCAGGGCAGGGCACGTTTCCCTCCCTTCCTGCTTTCATCAGACCCCTCCAGGTCCTAAGTGGCTGGTGCTCAGGCCAGGTGACCCTGCTTTACGGCAGAGGCAGAAACTAAAATGAAACCACTGGAAAATACACCCAGTGATTCAAGTTTCAAAAAAAAAAAAAAAGATTATTTCCTGTTGCTTCTTAAAGAAGAGATGGAGGTGTAAAGAGGTGGAGAGTGGACAAATATTTTTATTTTGGACTATGGGAGTAGGGAAATGCTGTTTTCCTTACAAATTACAAAAATAAAGCCGGGCTGGACAGGATATGCAGTCCCTGTTGCTGACTTCCACCAGCCAGGAAGGTACTAAAAGGGGCAGGAAGTGCGAATTGAAGGGGGCGGAGCTGGGTAATGAGTCTGCGATGCTTTCGACTCTTCAGGTCAGGCGAGTGCAGCCTGACCAGAGCTCCGCGCCAGCAAGGGCTCCCTGGGCCGGGCCCTGGGTCGAACTGGGAGGCACTGGGATCTCAATGCCTCTTTATGTGGTTCCCAGTTTGGCCTCATAGTACACAAGCTAAGTGAGGGCCTAAGACTCCTTCTGTTTATTTATTTATTTTTAATTTTTCAGTTTACTTTTCATTGGAGTGTAATTGCTTTACAACGTTGTTAGTTTCTGCTGTAAAAACAGCGTGAATCAGTTATATATGTACATATATCCTTTCTCCCTGTCACCCCGCAGCCCCCCATCTCAGGCCTCTAGGTCATAACAGAGCACCTGAGCTCCGTGTGCTTTATAAGCAGCTCCTACTAGCTCGCTGGCTTTGCACATGGTGCGTTATATATGGCAACGCTACTCCCTCAGTTCATCCCACCCTCTCCTTCCCCCACTGTGCTTTTCTGTTTAAATTGGAGCTCTCCCACCTTCTATGAGCATGGACAAGTTGCTTGACATTACGTGCCTCAGTTGCTTTATCTATCAAATGGGCATTTTCGTAGCAACTGCCTTCTAAGGTTGCTGTGAATCAAGTGAAATAATGCCCCTGACCAGCTTAGAACCTGGCTAACACTTAATCCTAGTTAGCTAGTGTTGGGATTGCTGCCATGTGGCATGGGGTACTCGGGGCAAGCCCTGTGTTCAAGGGCTCGCAGGTCTAGGCAGAGGTAAGGATGACTCACAGAAGCTCACCACTTACCAGCAGGGTTGCTTCCCCAAAGATGAATCAGCTTGCAGAGTGTGAGTCAGGCCTTTTCAAACCGACCTGAGTGAAAATTGAGAGTAACAGTGTCTCAGTGTCGGGTGGATAGCCTGCCTTAGCAGGAAACTCACAGGGGTGTCTCTTGCAGACACTTTGTTTTTTTCCTGGCACCAGACCACTCACAGTGACTTGGAAAGACTAGAGCTGGCCTTGAAACTATGTGTCTGTCTTTGGGAACAAATAGTTCTCCCTTTACCCAGGCACATCCCAGGTGTTCAGTAACCACTCATGGCCAGTGGTTACCTTGTTAGACTGTTTGGATACTGTTTGCTTTTGTCCCTTAGTGACTCTTTGTGACCCTGTGGAGTATAGCTGGTCAGGCTCTCCTGTCCATAGGATTTCTTCCCAGGCAAGAATACTAGAGTGGGTTGCCGTTTCCTACTCCAGGGGATCTTTCTGACCCAGGGATGTCTCCTGCATTGCAGGTGAATTCTTTACTTCTGAGCCACCAGGGGAAGCCCCAGGACATTGGTACCACATATTAACATGTGTAGCAATGTTAACAGAAGTTTGTCTCGGTGGAGTAAGGCAAAATGCAGCCATGACTGTAAGACAGCATAGGATACATGATAGAGGCAGTGTATATTATGGATTTAAGGGCAGTTTTGAATGTGCCAGTGTGGGCTTTATGGAGATGGCATTTGAACAATCTGTAAAGGGCTACCTGACTATTACCAGGCAAGACTTTTCTCCTGGGCTCTGGCGTCACACATCTAATTGCCCATCTGGCATCTCTTGGGATATCCCAAAGATATCTTATATTCAATAGACGTGAAACCAACCTTAGTATTTTCCCTCTCTCTCTCTCTCAAGTAGAAGTATAGCTGATTTACAATATTGTGTTACTTTCAGGTGTACTGCACAGTGATTCAGTTATACATATATATATGTGTGTGTGTATATATATATAGTTATGTATACATAGATATGTACATATTAAGTCTTTTCTATTATAGCTTATTACAAGATATTGAGTATAGTTCCCTGTGCTATATAGAAAATCCTTGTTTACTTTATATACAGTAATGTGTATCCGTTAAGCCCGAACTCCTAATATCCCCACCCCCGCAACTGACGTTTTCCCTTTTGTTAACTGTAAGTTTGTTTTCTACATCTGTATGTCTATTTCTGTTTTGTAAATAAGTTCATTTGTATCATTTTGTTTTAGATCCCACACATTAGTGCTATCATATGGTATTTGTCTCTCTCTGACTTACTTCGCCTAGAATGGTCATCTCTAGGCCACTGGCAGCATCACAGATGGACCCAGAGATGATCATACTAAGTATTTCTGCTCTTGGACCTTCCCCATTCCCTGTTGCAGAGTGACATTACCACCCGCTTGGTCTGAAGGACGAAAGGAGGTCACAGAGCAGTCTGAAGAGGGAAGGGAGTCAGACATTCAGAAAGAAGAGTGGTGCTTTCTGTTTTTCTCTCTGGGGTGGGAGGCAAAATCATTTGCTGGGATCAATGAGTATGGAAGTGAGGGTAGAAAAATCTGAAAGTGTTCCCGTGGAGAATGAGAAACACTGATGGAGAAGGAACAAAAAGAGACTGTTTGAAAGCTCTGGTGAAGTGATAAACCATAAATCTATAATGGTATTATTATTATTATGACTGGGTACCATTCGGCCAGGGGCTTCCCAGGAGGCTCAGTGGTAAAGAATCCGCCTGCCAAGCAGGAGACGTGAGTTCGATCCCGGGGTCAGGAAGTTGCCCTGGAGGAAGAAACGGCAGCCCACTCCAGCATTCTTGCTTGGAGAATCTCAGGGACAGAGGAGCCTGGCAGGCTGTAGTCCATGGAGTCTCAAAAGAGTCTGACACGACTTAGCTACTAAACAGCAACTATTCAGCCCAGTCCTGAATTTTTGCCATGTGAGCAAACAAGAAGAGGGAGGCAGTGAGACCTGTCTGGAGTGAAGTGGTTGGGAGCTGTGTCTGGGAAGGAGTGGGCCCCGAGAGTGGACACTCTTGGGAGACAGAGCAGGGATGCGGAGCGTGGCGGGGGGAGGTGGACCCTCTCGTGAGGGAGCGCACATCTGCACAGACCTGCCATGTGGCGTGGATGTATAAGGCTTCCTCCCTGGGTGGAGACCTCCTGTTCTCTTTTGGCTACATTGAGAACTGTTTTGTAGAATGACCGTTGGCTCACCTGCAGTACTGAAAACCAGAGATATTTTGGTGTCTTTCGAGCACATGTGTGGGAGCCGTAAGTCAATTTCTCTGTCAGCTTACGGTTGTGATTCAGAGGCTGAATCGCCCTGTTTCAGGTGCCAGGGTAGTTTGTGGTCAGAAACAGGGAGATTTTTGTAAAGGAGCTCTGATAATGTCTTCTCAAAGGGTATAGAAAACATGCCTAATAAGAAATTTGTGGATGTGCAGTGGTGAATATGCAAAACGGTAGTTTGGATAATTCTCAGTATGGGAAACTGGCTCTGCGGTACTTAGAGGTATTTAGACTTTTAATTTCATATGCAGTTGTATTCTATTGATGAGGAAATCTATTCACCATTGGCCTCCCTGTTTTCCCATGACTCAGTTGTTTACTAACCATATGAAATCTGAAAGGCCGTTGGCTAATGATCCTAAGTGTATGTATTACTACATACACTTACCTGCATATAAAGTATCCTAGGATAATAAAAAATAACTGATTCTTGACTCACAGACTTAGAAAATGAGCTTATTGTTGCTGGGGAGTGGGTGGTGGGGGAAAGGGATAGTTAGGGAGTTTGGGATGGACAGGTATACACTGCTGTATTTAAAACAGATAACCAGCAAGGACCTACTGTATAATACATGAAACTGCTCAGCTGTTATGTGGCAGAGTTATTAGCTGTGTGTTTATTAACATTGGTATCTCATTCTTAGTAAGGGCTTGAACCAGTGTGATGGGGGTAAAGATGATGATAATAACAGTCATGGTGATGGTGATTTTTAATTTTCAATTCCAACTTCCTCTAAGTTCACATAATTTTGAACTGAAATTCTTATTTTTCTTCAAAAAGGTACATAAAAGTCAATATGAGGAGCATAGGATGTCACGTAAGAGGAACTTATATTTTGGGAAGGACTACTGTCTGTCCAGGAGAAATTACCACTAAAAATTGCTATATTATGTTCCTGCGAGTGTATCACCATACTTGTGTGTTTTCTCGTTCCTCATAGCCACCATCCTAGAGCAGTAGCTCTGGCCACTGGCTTTCTGGCATTCATGTGTAGAGTAGTGCTTGATTCATGATGAAAAGTGGCCATTCAGGACTTTCCAGTAACCCTGCAAACTAGCCCAGTGTCTAGTGGGGCTTTTGAGACCCTCCAGCAAGACCTGAATTCAAATCTTGGTTCCCAGATTCAAATCTGGGGGCTTGGGTGACTTGGGCACTTTTTTTTTTTTTTATGTACCTTTGTAAGCTAGGCTTTCCTTCATCTCTAAAATGGGGATAGTAATACTTAACTGACAAGGATGATTGTGAGGGTTTGCAATGAATGTATTTATATGTGAACTATCCAGTCTTTGCTTCTCAACGCTGGCTGACTCTTACGAAGCTGCCCCATGTTGATACGTGAATCAGTTGCTCTGTCCACATCAGCAAAGAGGCCTTCTTTAGTTCTGCTTTGGACATAAACACCAGTGCTTACCTTGCCTGACTTGGCTTGCAGTCTCTGTCTACGTAAGTGATCCCGCCCTACCCTATAAACTCTTCCTGTACCATAAAGCTTTCGCTTAGGAACTCATCTAATAATGATTTATGAATGAGTTCACCTAGTTGGCATTTAATCACCCACTGCCTTCTGATCTCTATTGCAGTCTTTTATTATGATAATTATAGTATTATTAGTTAGCTTTATGTAATTTATGTCTCATGCCACCAGTTAATTTACTAATTCCTTGAGGGTAGTGATCATGTCGTACACGACTTTGAATTCTCCTTAGTACTTAGCACACATTTCCTCCTAATAATGTGTGTTGAATAAATATTTGGTGATACCCTGGATGAATGGATATTGCAGACAGTACATCCATAGGGGAAGAGGGTCCAGTGGTCAGAACTGTGAGAGAGGGTTAATGGGTGAAATCAGACTCGAGTTGGCTTTTGTCAGGAGGGTGACGTTTATTTCGGTTGATATGAGGGCTGGCACGTGGCTCTGCAAGGAGAAGAGGAAGCCTGCACAGGCATATTTAAACCAAATGATGCAGCTGCAGACGCCATGGGGCTGGGCACCACTGTGACTGGCTTCTGTGACACAGCCTCCAGGTTAAGCCCTGTGCTTACCAGCAACTTCACTCCCAGGCTTTTGCTTGCCCGCTTACCACGCTGTGACACACCATCTGTGATGCTGTAACTGAGAGCTGACGTTTGGCAGGGCTGCTTGTTAGATCTCTAGGTTTGCTTCTAAGTGAAGATGCCTTTATTTCCTTTTCATTCCTGAAGGAAATTTTCACTGTATTTAACATTTTAAAAGAGCAGTTATTCTCTTTGGGTGCTTTTTAAAATTTTATTTTAACTTAATTGTTTTGGTCTCAACACACAGCATGTGGGGATCCTAATTCCCCAGCCAGGGACTGAACCCGCGCCCCACGCAGTGGAAATGCAGAGTCCCAACCACTGGACCACCAGGGAAGTCTTGTTTCAGGTGCTTTAAAGGCATCTTTTCCATCATCTTCTGTGTTCCATGGTTTCTGTGGAATAGTCACTATAAGGCTTTTGGGTTTATGTTTTTTGAAGGTCATGAGCCTTTTTTTTTTTTCCTTTAAGAACCTATTTTCCTTCTGCTGATTTTAAGATTTTTCTGTATATTTTTGGTTTTCATCAAAGGTACTACACTGTTTCTAGGTGTGGCTTTATTTATAGTAGTCAGTTTGGGATCTGTAGTGAGTATAAGAGAATCCCAGGGACGGCAGAACCTGGTGGGCTGCCATCTATGGGGTCCCACAGAGTTGCACACGACTGAAGCAACTTAGCAGCAGCAGCAGTGAGTATAAATTTGTGGTTAGATGGTAATTGATCACTGTCTATTGAAATATTGCTTCTACCTCATTCTTCTCTCTTATTTTTGTAGAACTTCCAACTACCAATATCTTGGGCTTCCCTCATAGCTCAGTCGGTAAATCATCTACCTGCAATGCAGGGGAACCGGGTTTGATTCCTGGGTTGGGAAGATCCTCTGGAGAAGGAAATGGCAACCCACTCCAGTATTCTTGCCTGGAGAATCCCATGGACAGAGGAGCTTGGTGGGCTACCTATAGTCCATGGGGTTACGAAAGAGTCAGACACAACTTAGCTACTAAACCACCAGAACTTTTTAGGTCTAAAGTACACTCTTATCAGTGTTGTGGACTTTTGATCCTTTATTATGCACGTCCCACTCTTTTGCCTCAGTGCTTCATTCTCGTCTGTTTTGTCTTGTGGTTCACATTTTTCCCCCAGTGATGTCTAATCTGTTGGTAAACTCATCCATTGAATTCTTGCTTTGAAATTATCAGTAGTTAGCCTTTAGTGTAGAATTTCCAGTTTTCCAGTTTTCAGGTCTCTGAAAAGATTTTCCATCTTGTCTTTTATTCCCTCAAATGCATTAAGCATGGCTGTTTAAAGGCTATGTCTGGAAACATTGGTGTCTGTGTCTTCATTACTTCTGTCTAAAATCTGTGTATGTGTCCCTATTGGTCCATTTCTATTGCTTACTGCTTTCCTTGGTTTTCTCTTTTGTTGTCTTTCATCCTCGGGTTCCTAGCTATATTGATTGAATGCTGGCCGTTGTATCTGAAAAACACTAGATAGAATATAAATCTTAGGATAATGTTATCTTTCCTAAAGATATGTTTTAAGGTGACTTCTGGTAGTTCCAGATCATTTCGATTTGATCAAGGATTGAGATTAATTAAAAAGCCAGGCTTCCATGTTTGAGGGCAGTCTATTTCCATTTCATTTTACACCTTACACGACTTTCGTCTTTGGGAGTGGGGAGTCCCCAGGACTCCCTTTTCCTAGCTGGCTGCTGACTTCAGTTCTTATGCCCCTGGTCACTGGAAGTGTCCACAGCCCTGCTCAGCTTCGAAGCCCTTCAGATTCCTCTCTGGGCTCAGCAGTTGCTCGTAGGCTTGGAAAAGAACAGCCCCAAACATCAGGCTTACCTTCCTGCGCTCCTTCCTTCCCCCAGATCTTGCCCTCCTAATTCTTTACCACCTCTTTAGTTCTCTGATGTTTCTAACCGTATTTTAAAAAAACACGCTTTGTTCAGGTTTCCTAGTTATTCACTAAGGGAGTTAGGTCTGAATTCCCTACCATGCCATTACCAGAAGCAACCCCCCTCTCTCAGCCCAGAGTTTTATTCTCTAAATCCAGCAAGGACATTAGAAGTCTCTGGTACTGAACATTAACATGATTTAAGTGGTGTTTTAGGATGATTAACATGGCAGTGGTATGCAAATCAGAGAGGGGCTGGGAAAGTCTCTATAAGTAGAACAGTTAAAAGACCATCTGAGTGTTTTCTGAAGCAAGAGGAAGGCAGATATTAGAGTTTCTGAGCCTGGGCATTGCAGACAGACCTGAATGAGAGTCTGGGCTCCCGGGCAGTTCCCCAACCTGTCCCCTCATCTGAAATATGGGTAATAAAGTCCCTACCTTCTGGGGTTGAAGAGAAGTGAGAAGCTCCCAGAAAACCCTGGTTTTCATGGCTAGCATGTAGTAAGTGCTTAGTAAGTGGCCTACTATTCTAAGAGCCAAACCGCAGTTATTTAGGTTAAAATTCAAGATCTCGGTTAATGGCACTAATCGGGACCAGAGTCAGCATTGTCAGCCACATGGGGGATGTGAGTTCATCCCTTGAAGCCCAGTGGACAGCTCTTGTGCCTTCGTGGAGCAGCACTGGTGCCTGTAATATTCTAAATACTTGCCGTGCACTGAATTGATTTATAATCACTGCCGTGGTTTCAAAGATGACCCCAACCCCAAATCTCAAAGATGTTAGGGTAGCTGAATTTTCAAAGTCAAGCTTGAGGATAGATGCTTTATATTTCAGGTTTGAAAGTGTAGTCACTCAGTCGTGTCCTTCTCTTTTGCCACCCCGTGGACTGTAGCCCGTCAGGCTCCTCTGTCCATGGAACTCTCCAGGTAAGAATACTGGAATGGGTATCCATTCCCTTCACCAGGGGATCTTCCCGACCCAGGGATCAAACCTGGGTCTCCTGTATTGCAGACAGATTCTTTACCATCTAAGCCACCAGGGAAGCCCATGTTTAGGTTTACAGAAGCATAAAATTTAAGTTTTTCACTTTTAATGCACCGTGTACAGGAAATGAAGCTTACAAAAGAAGATAAATCAGATTATGAGCCTTTATGTTACAAAAGGATTCCTAGAGTCACAGATAACCTTGGAAATTATCTTTGTGAAACCCCTCCTTTTTCGAGATGATTAAAGTGTCCACCGGAAAGATTGAGTGACTGACCCAGGGACGCACAGTAGTCAACAAAGTCAGAACTGGAACACAAAGGTCCAAGTTTCTGATGTATTTTGGTCCTCTTGGCAAAAATAGCACCTCTTTGTCTTCCCTGACTTTTTCAACTCTGTTCAGGTTTCCTGTGGCCTGAGTGTTTCTGCCCAAGGGAAACATGCATCAGAGAAGGAAGACCCAGCTAGCTCCTTGAATTCCACTGATGGAAGCTGGAAAGCATGTGCCTCGTAGGCCTGTGCTAGATCAACGTTGAGTCCCACCTTCCCTTCCTTTCACAGATGCGAACTCAGCCTGTGATAGAAATCTGTGTCAAATGACAACGTTTTTATTCTCGATCATGTGGCAAGACCACTGGTAATTCATTACCTGTATAGTGTGTGGGAGGGGGAGCCAGGCTCTAAAATCGAGTAAGAAAGAGGAAGTGCTTCCGTGTAAAAGGGTTAGCTTTCATTGTGTATCATCGGGGATGTCCTAGCTATTTTAAAAAAAGAAAAAAAAACACACACAACACCATGGAACCTGAAATAAGTGAAGCACTTGATTACAGAGTTTTGTTTTCCCTACTCTGCTCAGATACTTGCTGTATTTGCTTTTCCTAAAAATCTGCTTATAATTTATGACAGTCCTGACTAAAGATTTAGAAGAGTTTCTATATGTGGGATTTCCATAAGAGTTTGGCTAGGTGAGTGGTAAACACTGAGGTTTGGCCTTGCTGCATCCTTGTTAGAAAGATGTATGTAAATGGACTGGGTCAATAGGTAGATGACGCCGCAGAACACAGCACACAGAGGCTAGTGGAGGAGGGCTGTCTGCTGGGACGACCAGACTTTGTAGCAAGAGGAACCAGATTCTTCACAGAAGAACCAAATGAGTCTGGAGCCTCACTCTTCAGAGTGTGATCCAATGACCCTAGGAGCTTGTTAGAAACTGAGAATCCCAGGGCTCACCTAGACCTCCTGAATCGAGATTTGTGTGTGCGTTAACGTTGGTGGAGTCCTGGCCTAGGTTTTATAATCAGCTCTTATCATTACTGTTCACAACACTGATAATATCATTGGTTGGTATAAATCTCTAGTTTTCTCTTCATTCTTGGGATGATGACCAAAATCCTAAGCGTGGTTTTGTGGGCCTCTGGGGTCAGCCTGTCTCTGACATCCCCCTGTTGCTGACTGCCTTCTGCAGCTGGTCCTGCCCCCGGGGTCTTTGCACTGTCTGCTGTCCCATCTTCCTTTAACTGTAGGCAGAGTAGGAGCCCTCTCACCTGACTCAGAGCATCTTCTGCGTTAAGTTTCCTAGGGTGGCCATAACAAAGTACCACAAACTCTGACTTCAACAGAAATCTATTCTCTTACAGTTCTGAAAGTTGGAAGCCCCAAGTTAAAGTGTTTGTAGGGCTGCTCTCCCTCTTAAACCTCCAGGGGAGGGTTGTTCCTGGCCCCTCTTCCAGCTTCTGGTGGTTGCAGGCAGTCCTTGGCTTCTGGCTGCATCACTCCAGTCTCTGCCTCTGTCCTCACATGGCTGTCTGCCCCCGTGACTGTGTCTGCACGTGGGCTTCTCTCTCTGTGTGTGAGTGTGTGTGTGTGTGTGTGTGTATGCTCACTCACTCAGTTGTGTCTGACTATGCGAGTCCCTATGGGCTGTGTAGCCCTCCAGGCTCCTCTGTCCATGGGATTCTCCAGGCAAGAATACTGGAGTGGGTTGCCATTTCCTCCTCCGGGGAATATTCCTGACCCAGAGATCGAACCCACATCTTCTGTGGCTCCTGCATTGCGGCAGATTGTTCTACAGAGCCACTTGGGAAGCCCCCTCTCTCTATGTATCTGTGTCTGCATTTCCCTCTTCTCCAAAGACATTAGGTTCCTGTGAGCCTCTGATCACATTTTCGTCAACTCATTGATATGTAATCTTGTTTTATGTGCTTCTGTTTTAAAGACTCCATATTTATCACATCTTGTAGACAAGCAGTAACTCATGCCTGAAGGAAGTTTATCTCACACACGTATTTTCTCTAAAAGTCACGTCACAGCCCTCTTGCACTTAGAGATGGTTGACAGCGTTTCAGACAGCCCACTCTGGGGGCCATTTTAAATGGCAAAATCACTGACAAAAAGGCAGGAAAATGTGAAAAATGTTGCACTGGATAGACTGTGAAAAGGACACGTATTTATAGTGTGAGAGCTGAAATAAAAAGACAGGATGTTACCGTTTTGACCTTAGTTGGGAGCGTGTGCACCAGCTGACTCAGGATTTCCACGTCTCTGGGCATGTCTATGAAGGGCCAGGGAACACCCCAAGGATCAATTTGGGTGATAGAAATATACTTAGTGAGTAGGTACATTTGCAAATATGAAATCCTCAAATAATGAAGATTGTATTTCCCCACACAGGCTTTAAAGATAGAAAGTTTTTTGCCTTATTTCAGGTGACCATTTTTTCCTAAATGGGTTGTTTGTTAAAAAAAAAAATAGGGGAGGAACATGTTATAAATTATAGATGGAAAGCAGGGGCGTGTTTCCGTGTTGCTGAGCTAAGGTAGGGCTGCAGAGGTTCCTGGGCCACAGAGGTTCTGCTTGTCATCTTGTCCCCTCAGAAGAGCTTGTCACCTTGTATCCACGCCTCCTTGCTCCTCTCTACTGCCCAGACCTATCTGCCCCCTCTCTGTGTCTTGAGATCTTTTTAAGAAGGAGGATCTGCAGTTAGCTGGGCAGAGCCCTCGCCGTGCTTGGTCACCCAGTGGCTCTAATGTGGACAGCTTTCCCCCATGCTTCCAGAACTCTAACCTTATCATTCTGTACACAAGAGGTGCCCTGGGCTGTAGGAATTGTCTTGTCCCCTGTCTCCTGCTAGACTGGGGGTCCCTAGATGGCAGGGACCATCTTCTTCCTTCCTGTTCCTGGAGCATCACTCTTGATATGTGACCTGTGAATCGGTGGATGAAGGAATGAGCAATTGGAACAGCTTGAGACCCACTCAGAGAAGCCACATGGGGCTCCCTGTGGCTGTTACATGTCCTTTCGTGGTGTCCCTGTGGTTCCTCTCACTCCTGAAGTCACCAGATGAGTGGACAGGGCCAGCCAGCCGTGGAGATCCATCTTGGCTGACCTTCAGAACTGGTCCTTGTATTGCACCTATCTTGGGAGTGACGGCTGCATTTAGGTTTTGTAGGATTATCCAAAGACCTATGAGAGCTGGAGTTCCTGCTCTCAGTGAATTTACTCTTTGGAAAGAGGAGAGAGGGTGGGCACAGCTGAGAAGTTTCCGTTTAAAAAGGTAAGAGTTAGTAAGAATAAACACAATCTTAGAATAGCTGCCCTATAGCAGTGTTTGATTTTCCGATGAGCAGTACAAGATCGTGGGCATTGTGGGACGTGGAGGAGGAGGGATTCCTGCAGCTGGCATGTCTGGGAGGCCTTGTGGGGAGGAGGGCAGAGACTAGGTCTTGGAGAATGGCTCGGGATTGGCGAGGCCGAGGAAAAGGAGCAAGGAGGAGGTGGTGTCTGTGACAGCGAGTGGGTCAGAAGTAGGGGAAAGGTCCAAGGGAAAGGCAAGGGCTAGGCTTAATTCTAGAGTCAAAATAGGCTTTATGGGCAGAGAGTGCAGCACCAGGTGGGTCACAGTGATGCTTGCCCTCTGGTACAAGCTGCGGGCTGGGCACAGAGGAGACAGGAAGTTCTCTGCGGGCTGGAAGAGAGCGTTACTGAGACTGTGATCATCCCACCCTGAAGTCATCGGAACAGAATATCCAGAGCTCATTTCTGGAGGAGAAAATGAGCCAAGGATAGATGAGGCAGCCAAGGGTTGAAAAGAGCGCCGTGTCCCACTGTCCGTGACGTCCTGTGGAATTGGAGACTTGGTCGCCATTGTCTCTGCTTTTGCATCGAATGCAAACTTGTGTGTAAATAGGCCATAGATGAGTGAGTGATCCCGCTCTGGGTATATTTAGGTGGGCGAGGGATAGACTGTGTAGAAATGCATCTGGAAGGAGGAGGGAGAGGGGTTTTGTGGGCTGGTGGAGGAAAGGTGACCCCAGGTCAGAGGGGACTCGTGGCAGTGAAGAAAGATCCTTGAGGGAGCACTCTGAATAAGAGATGCTTTCACATAAAAGTGATGCTGAAGCCAGAGGAGAAGGCTGGTGTGCTCTGTGGGGAGACAGACTATATCAGGAGGGGATGGCTAATTGATGAAAGACCTTGAGATCAAATGAACTGGTATCTTAAGAGCTTGCCCAAACGTGCCTGTGTTGGGATTTCGAAGCTTGTCAATAACTCAGATATCCCAAAGGAATGGCTACGGTGTCCACCCTTGGCTCTTAATAAGGTGATGCCAAAGGGTACTTGTGAAACACTGGTCCTCCGTATACCTGATACACTGAAGGTATCTGCCATAAACAAACACGGGTTGGGAGTGGGTAAGACCCAGCCTTAGGGTTTCCCAGGAGGTACAGTGGTAGAGAATCTGCCTGCCGATGCCAGAGACACAGGAGATGCAGGCTTGATCCCTGGTTAGGAAGATCCCTTGGAGAAGGGAATGGCAACCCACTGCAGTATTCTTACCTGGATAATCCCATGGACAGAGGATCCTGGTGGGCTACAGTCCATAGGGTCACAAAAAGTTGGCCACAACTGAGCACGCATGCACAAAACCCAGCATCCAAGCCCTGTGACTGGCTGTGTTTCTGCATCATGGGACCCTCTTAGCTGAGAGCAGGCGTGGCCCTCACTCACCATCACCCCACGGAGACAGCCCCTCAGGAATGAGTCGGGCAGGATGCTCTAGGGCAAAGCCCCTAATACGCTCTCATAGCCCCCTGGCCCCTGGGTACACATAAGCTGTGCAGTTTTGAGAAAGAGGAGTATATAGTTGGTCAGGCATGGTGTCAGACTTCACCTGCGGATGTGACAATGAGCCTCAGAAATGCCTGATGTTGTATTTGCTTTTCTGCAGAAAGACACCATGCCGGTGGAAAGGATGCGTATGCGCCCATGGCTGGAAGAACAGATCAACTCAAATATGATACCGGGGCTGAAGTGGCTTAGCAAGGTGAGTGTGTGCGTGTGTGTGTGTGTATGTGTGTATGTGAGTGTGTGTGTGTCTGTGAGAGAGAGATTCCTACTAAAAGCAGCTGCGTGTGGACTGCTGCAAGTAAAATTGTTCTTTGTGTTCAAAATAGTATGCTTATTTATTACAGAAACCAACCAAGCAAAAGTGATTATGAAAATATCAAAGAATCATAAAAAGAAGATTTATCATCACTTCAGACTGTAGCCTCGACCCTGAGTTAAGGCTCTGGTCTCACCCTTCTCCCATCTCTGAATATTCTTTCTTGCTTCTCCTGGTTTTCTAGGGTTGGAGGACATGGAAACTCTAGGGCTTTCTATTGGGAAAGGAGCATATTGATTTTCTTTTCAGTATTCTCTACATAAAGAAAACTTTTGTTTTTGTATTAAAAAAAAAGATTTTACTTTTATTATGAAACTCTTATTTGTGTGTCTACCTATCCTAACAAAGCAGTATTCTGTCATTTACAACCCCCTCCCACATATGTACATAAATACTTTACTTTTATCAACCTCAAAACTCTCAGTTTAGTTGATCCTGACTCTTAGGGGATGAATCAGGAAGCCATTGGATGTAAAAATAAAGAACACCTGGAAATACTCCGTTATAATCTAGAAAAGCAATGACTACATCATACTTTCTTTAAGACAGCCCAAGAGAGATTTCTTTCTCACTACTAGGAGCATTACAGTTCTTCTGAGCAAGTGTCTTTTTCCTCTCCTACCTCCCCCTGTGTTTTTAATCTTAAGGATGCAATGAATAATTTAGCAGGTCAGGCTTTACCTTTGCATCACGTGCCAAGAGCTGACAGCCAGATTGTGGCCGCTCCTAACAAGTGTACAAAATATTGTTCAGCCTAATTTTTGTATGAATATTGCTCCTTCATTTTTATCTTCTCAGATATCTGTCAGTCTTATTTCTTTTTTCTTCCTCCTCGTTTACCTATTTTTTCATTTATTTTAAATGTAATGGTGTATTATATTTGAATGTATCTATTTAAATGAGTCCCTTCTGAAACAAGATGGCATAGAAGTAAACAAATATTTTAAGTAAAGCATATGCTCATTTCAAATGACCTGTCCTATATTCTAAGGTCTTAGGGCAAACAATATATTTTTCCAGCCTTGCTGTGTCTGTAGTATTTTCGGTTTGTATCCTGGAGGGGCTTTGTAATTAGCCTCTTCCAAAGAAACAAGTCATCAGTTCAATTCAGTCGCTCAGTCGTGTCCGACTCTTTGCAACCCCATGGACCGCAGCACGCCAGGCCTCCCTGTCCATCACCAACTCCTGGAGTTCACTCAGACTCATGTTCTAGTCCATGACGCCATCCAGCCATCTCATCCTCTGTCGTCCCCTTCTCGTCCTGCCTTCAATCTTTCCCAGCATCACCTTCTTTTCAGATGAGTCAGTTCTTTGCATCAGGTGGCCAAAGTATTGGAGTTTCACTGTCAGCATCAGTCCTTCCAGTGTTGTTCAACACCCAGGACTGATCTCCTTTAGGATGGACTGGTTGGATCTCCTTGCTGTCCGAGGGACTCTCAAAGAGTCCTCTCCCAACACGACAGCTCAAAAGCGTTAGTTCTTCAGCGCTCAGCTTTCTTTATAGTCCAACTCTCACATCCATACATGACTCCTGGAGAAACCATAGCTTTGACTAGACAGACCTATGTTGGCAAAGTAATGTCTCTGCTTTTTAATAAGCTGTCTAGGTTGGTCATAACTTTTCTTCCCAAGAGCAAGCCTCTTTTAATTTCATGGCTGCAGTCACCATCTTCAGTGATTTTGGAATCCCCAAAAATAAAGTCATTGTTTCCACTGTTTCCCCATCCATTTGCCATGAAGTGATGGGACCAGATGCCATAATCTTAGTTTTCTGAATGTTGAGTTTTGACAAGTCATTAAGTAGATTTTCTTAAAAAAAAAAAAAAAGAGAGAGAGAGAGACACACACCCACAGAGGGAAAGGCCACGTGGAGAAGGAGGCAGGGACTAGAGTGCTACAGCTATAAGCCAAGAGCACCTGGACCCACTGGAAGCTGGAAGAGGCAAGGGAGGATTCTCTTTAGAGCCTTTGCTGATGTCTTGATTTTGGATTTCTGGCCTCCACAGAAAAATAATAGGATTCGTTTCTGTGGTGCTGAGCCATTCAGTGGGTGGGAGTTTGTTATGACAGCCCAAGGAAGCTTCCACCCCCTCTCAGAGCTGCTTCCTCACTGGGGCTGTCCACCGAGATACCTTTTCCTCAAACCCCTGTGTCCTTGTATTTTGGGTTTTGTTGTTCAGTCGCTAAGTGTGTTTGACTCTTTTTAAACCCATGGACCACAGCACACCAGGCTCCTCTGTCCTCCACCATCTCCTGGAGATTGTTCAAATTCAGGTCCATTGAGTCGGTGAAGCCATCCAACCATCTCATCCTCGGTTGTCCTCTTCTCCTCCTGCCTTCAGTCTTTCCTAGCATCAGGGTCTTTTCCAATGCGTCGGCTCTTTGCATGAGGTGGCCAAAGGATTGGAGCTTCAGCTTCAGCGTCAGTCCTTCCAATGAGTTTGCAGGCTTGATTTCCTTCAGAATTGACCGGTCTGATCTTTTTGCAGTCCACTGGGCTCTAAAGAGGACCAGAAAGCGGATGGATTCTTCATGGTGCAGCTGAACACTTAGTGCCCCTTAGGCAGTCCTTCGTGTGGAGTCTTACTCACCTGGCTCTTGGCTCCTGAGTGTCTTCCCTGGTGCAGAAGGACAGGAGACCTCCATCCCCTTGTCCTCTGCTGGGCTGGGCGTGGGCCAGGCTGAAGGACAGAGAGGGGGCAGTGGCTGCAGCAGCTGGAACCTGCCAGGACGATGCTGTGCCCGCAGCTCCTGGGCTGCCTGAGGGCCCAACGCCGACGGAAATGCCCTGTGGCAGCAATCACTGTAGATGTTGGGTGGCCTCGGGGCATTTCCTGTCTGTACCCACAACCCCCCAGGGCATCTGTTTATAGGTTTCTGCTAACTTAGGCTTGCTGGCATTCGGCTGTCTGCATAAATATTTCACTCAGACCCCACTGTTATTCCCTGCCCATTCATAAGCCCAAGAATCCCTTCTTGTATTTCGAGTGGTTTGAGGTCATCCCCAATTCTTTTCTGCTAAAGGCTGTTGTGAGTCTTAGAAAAGCTGTGCCACCCTCGGGGCTTTGTTGTTCCCGGTGCTCATGGGGAGGCACTCCAGGCTGGCCTTGTACCAGGGCTATCTTGACCTTCGCTGAGAGCTCAGCGCCAGGCCTGACACCCTGGAGGCTCCAGGTAACATTGCGCTGAGAATGAATGGATGAAGGATGGCTTCTTGAAGGGGAGGAACATCGGTGACTCTGTTTTTGTTCTGTTAAGATAATTAGACTCAAGAACACTGGGTTGGCAATGGTCACATCACTCTCAAATGGAGACTCCATCATACCCAGTGCGTTCCTAGTGAGAGATAAATAGGTGGCCGATTAATGCCTTAAATTTATTTCCATCTCCTGCTTCCAATACATGAAGGGGTGGGGAACTGAATGAAAGTCTGTTGCTCAGTTGTATCTGACTCTTTGCAACCCCGTGGACTAGAGCTCAGCCGTCTCCTCTGTCCATGGGATTTCCCAGGCAAGAATACTGGAGTGGGTTGCCATTTCCTTCTCCCAGGGATCTTCCTGACCCAGGGATCGAACCTGCGTCTCCTGCGTAACAGGCAGATTCTTTGCCACTGAGTCACCAGGGAAGATACATAGGTGGCTAATTAACGCCTTGAATTTGTTTGCCTCTCCGGCTTCCAATACATGAGGGGGTGGCAGCTGATGGAACAGGTGCTCTGGATTCCTCTGGAGGAGCGATCAGGAGGNTGCGTCTCCTGCGTAACAGGCAGATTCTTTGCCACTGAGTCACCAGGGAAGATACATAGGTGGCTAATTAACGCCTTGAATTTGTTTGCCTCTCCGGCTTCCAATACATGAGGGGGTGGCAGCTGATGGAACAGGTGCTCTGGATTCCTCTGGAGGAGCGATCAGGAGGTTTGCCCAGCAGCACTGTACCTAGCTTCTGAAAGTGGCTGTGGCTTGGGCCAGTTGCTTTTCATTGTGAGTATCTAGTATGCTTGAATGATCTAACGACTAGAAAGAATAGTGTAGCAAATTCCCTTCTAAATTTAAAACTCACGTCTAGATTGAACAACTGTTAAGAATTAAAACAATCTGTGTGTTGGGAGGTGATTAAAGCAACTCCCTGACTGGGTATATCTGTAAGACCCAAGAACATTTTCTTATGGATTCACAAGGCCATTACCAATTGGATAATCATAAATTAATCATAATTGGTCATCACTTAAAGTGCCATTACTGCCCCGTTCCTATTCAGAATACCTGACTATTCCCCAGATATCTTTCTAGGATTTATTTGTTCCATCAGCAGCACAGCAGACCCCCAGGTTGTGTTTGGTTCCTGACTAGGAGCAACGCCTGCTCCCTTTTCGCCGTTTCTCCATTGGCTTGTTGAAGAGGCCAGGTCTGTTCTGGGTTTGTCCTCATGCTTGATTTTGTGGTTTCCTGGGGCTGTTTCTTGAGGAAGGAAGGAGGCAGCATCCAGGTTCATTGTTCTCATCAATTCGATTGATTCCCACCCTGATTATTGAAGTTCCTGTTTCTCCGTGGAGGTCTGCCTGGACCCAGGCGCCAAGGCCCCCTCCCTGAGCCCTGGAGGTCAACGGGTAATTCCGACCTTTTCCTGATCTGCACTTTGAAAGCAGCCTTGTACTTGTGTAAATATCAGGCCATCTCAGAACACAGTGAGAAGTCCAAACAAAAATAGCAAGCGACATTAGAACATCTTATAAATATTGGGGGAGTGAAGCAGCCGTGGGAGATAAGAAGGCTGGATTCCGCTTGGGGGTCAAGGTATGTTTGTTCTGCGTTGCTCAAAATTATCTCAGATGTTCTCAACTTGAGCCGGCTCTTCTCTCCTGCCTACTGGTGGGCAGAGGTCTTTACATCTGCTGTTGTGTTCAGTCCTTCCATGCACAGTGTGTATAGCCACCCTGGAAAAATGTCTGTTTAGGTCCCTTGCCCATTTCAAGGGGATTCATGGTGGATGATTGCCAGGTTCAGTCATTACTTTCATGGTTTCATGATTTGGGCATGATTTCTGGGAGACTGGGTTTGGAGGTGTGTGTGTGTGTGTTTGTTGCTGCTGTTATTGAATCACTAAGTTGTGTGTGCTTGCACATACACACACGCTTGAGAAGATCTACTTATCAGAATCAATTTTGTGTCTCAGGAGATGGATTTCAGATTGTGTCACCCCAGATCGCCTTTGATCTAGAAAAAAGTGCAAGAGTCTGATTCTTTAAGGGTCTGTATCTTTAAGCATAAACCTTTAGATTCTGGTTGTGCACTTGAGGAAAAATTCTTTCAGAGATGAATTTATGGGTTGTTTTTTTTCCCCTGGGAATGTTAAAAACTGCATTGAGTGATTTTGTGCTCTGATATTCATCTACCGTAAAAAATAAAGTTTCACTCAACCCTCTTCAGATCACCGCCCTTTTGAAACTGGCCAACGTGAAACCCTGCCCTCTCTCAGTGGATGGTACAGCGTGAACATGGAGTGTTTTATGAAAAACCTCTCACTTTCAGTTCTTCTTTATTGACTATGTTTTATATACATGGAATTTTCCCCTTTAACAGTTCTGGGGAACCCTCAAATGTTCTGACATATTTTTAGTTCAGGCTTTGTGATTGGTTCTGTGGGAGGCATCAAGTCCCTTTTGGGTCGGTGGGGCCCGTTTGTATCTTTCATTGTGTGAAACCAAAGTGGTGGAAAATCCCTCCTGACATTTACTCTCCTGCTCCAGTGTATTGTGCAGAGGTTTTTTTCCCCATCCCTAGAAATGATCAGACCTACCTTGAGAGCTTTAAAAAAATAGTTTTCTTGGTCTTTAATCTCCATGGAATCCAAGTCAGCGGATCTGTTGTAGGTCAGGAAATCTAAATCTAAACCCTGGGAGACAACTGGCATTGTGAGTCAGTGATTGAATACGGGATCACATGACCTAGGTTCTGAATTTGGATGTTTACTAATATTACCGTGAGTTCCTTGAGTGGATAATTTAAATATGTTCCTCAGTTTCCTTAACTGTAAAGCGGAAATAGTGACATATACCCAGCTCCTTCTGGTGTTGTCAGAACCAAAACTGAGACCGTGTGAACATGCAAAGTAAACTGGGTTTCACATAAGTAGTTTTATTCTTTTGTTTCCAAAGCACTAGTTTCTAGTCATGTTTGCTAGGGTTGATTTAAGCAGTTTTGAGTTGGGATGTAACAGAGATGGACAAGGTCTTCTATGACAAGAATTGTACTTGAGGGACTTTCCTTCGGAAAAGGAGTGTCAGCCTCACATAATTGGTACATCTTTGTTTATATTTGTTGCCTTCTCCTCAGACAGGGTTGTAGACACATAGGGATGAGAACAAAATCTTTTTAGGTTTTTTTTTTTTTT
>SJYA01003270.1:920616-964566 GCA_006410615.1 Neotragus moschatus
CCCCCCCACCCTAACCCCTGGACCTGAGTTTGAATAAACTCCGGAAGTTGGTGACGGACAAGGAGGCCTGATGTGCTGCAGTCCATGGGGTCGAAAAGAGTCAGACATGACTGAGCGACTGAACTGAACCCCTGGACCGCTAGGGAAGTCCCTAAAACAAAATCTCTCATTTCTGTTGACTGCATGAACAGATTGAGAGATTCAGCTCTGACAATGGCCCCAGACACCCCGACTTCCCTTTAGCAGTGAAATGAGTATTGCTTTGGATAGTTGCCTAATTTTTAAAATTTTCTTTATTTTTAATTGAAGGATAATCACAACATTGTGTTGGTTTCTACTATACATCAACATGGATCAGCCGTAGTATATACCTATGTCTCCTCCCTCTTGAGCCTCCCTCACACCTCCCACCCCTCTAGATTGTCCCAGAGCCCCGGGTTGAGCCCCTGCATCATACCTCAAATTCCCACTGGCTGCCTGTTTTACATATGTTAGTGTATATGTTTCCATGGTAGAGTTGCCTACTGTTTAATTTACCTAAGACAGCTGGAGTTCCTCTTTACCAAGTGACAGAAATAAATGGTAAGCCATAGACATTTCAGCCAGTGGCCATCCATGTACCTGTGGTCCTGTAAAACAGGAGGCAGGATAATGAAGCACACTGGCATTTCCCCCATCATCACTTTTGACCTTGAAATTTATTTCTAGCCTACCAGACTCCACCTGCCTCGCAGTCTCACCTGGTAGACTGTCAAGGTTTGGGTCATAGTGAGGAAACGGGTTTGGTTTACCATAGACATTCAGCAAACCCAGTGATTTTACTTAATGGGGAGTCTTACTAGCTAAAACTAGCTAGAACCCTCTGCGATGATGGCCTGAAACCCTTGGCTGCGGTTCTTATTTATTTATTTATTTATTTTTAGGAAAAGAAGATTTTCCAGATCCCCTGGATGCATGCTGCTAGACATGGGTGGGATGTGGAAAAAGATGCACCCCTCTTTAGAAACTGGGCCATCCATACAGGTATGAATCCCACATTCATAGGCGGGCACTGTTGCTTTTTTTGGTTGGTTTCATGCTTTTTAAAAATCAAGGTATAACCGACAAATTAAATTGCAGGATATTTAAAGTTTACTTTGTTTTTTGGTTGAGAATATTTAAGTTCTGCTCTCTTGGCAAATTTCACTTATATGATAGACTGTTAGCTATTGTTTCTTTTTATTTTTACTGCATGTATGAAATGCCTTGGCTTACGGTTTCGTGAAGATACTGTTGATAAACCTGTGACTTGTCTCCAGACACATCCAGGACATATGAGGTATAGAGTTCATCACTCAGAAGTGATGCTCCACCCATTCCATAGAAACTGAGTCTTTAAATTTCCTGGGCATGTGGTTTTCTTTTTTTCCCTAACACCAAAAATACTGTATATTGTGATATATCCGATTAACAATATCGTGGCAGTTTCAGGTGAACAGTGAAGGAACTCAGCCATATAAATGTGGTTTTCTGATGAAGTTCCCCAGGTGTGTACCTGGGGGATGTAGAACTGATTGTTCTGGAGCTGTAAACCTTGGTCGACTTATTTCCCCCAAAGGTAGTTGAGATTATGGGATTATATTTATTTATAATATAACTAGAGAGCTGTTTCTCTTACTATTTATTTAGCTATGTATTTCTTACTATTTATTTAGCTGTTTATTTTTTATTATATACTTACTGTTTATTTAGCTATTTATTTCTTATTATTTATTTGCTGTTTATTTATGTAGCTATTTATTTATAATTTCATTTAACTAGGGAGCTGTTTGTTTGAGAGTCAGTTGAAAAAGAGACCTTCCAGTGACTTATGCTTGTTGGTCTCCTGGCCTCCTGAAGTGAAGTGAAGTGAAAGTAACTCAGTCATGTCCGACTCTTCGCGACCCCATGGACTATAGAGTCTATGGAATTCTCCAGGCAAGAATACTGGAGTGGGTAGCCGTTCTCTTCTCCAGGGGATCTTCCCAACCAGGGATTGAACCCAGGTCTCCCACGTTGCAGGCAGATTCTTTACCAGCTGAGCCACCAAGGAAACCCTCCTGACCTTCTAGCTTTTTCTTTTCCTTACCTTGATTCTCCACATTGATTTCTACCTTTATTTTCTCTGAATCTGTTTTGTAGACCCAGGGTGACCATTTTGGCCCAGTTTGCCCTGAAACTGTTGGGTTTTAAAACAAAAATTCCCACATCCCAAGAACCTTCTCAGTTTGGAACAAACCAGGACGTTTGTCCACTGTAGGCGTGGCCTGGAATGAAAAGCATTCTCTACGACCTGCCAGCAATCCTGTTTCCAGAAATTTTTACTCTGGAAATAATTTTCCCTCTCTCTCTTTTTTTTTCCTTAACGTTCATTCTTTCGACTATTTTTTTTAGGAAAGCATCAACCAGGAATAGATAAACCTGACCCAAAAACGTGGAAGGCGAATTTCCGATGTGCCATGAACTCCTTGCCTGACATTGAGGAAGTCAAGGACAAAAGCATAAAGAAAGGGAACAATGCCTTCAGAGTCTACCGGATGCTGCCCATGTCTGAGCGACCTTCTAAGAAAGGTAGATAAAGATACTTACCGGCTAAAACAACTGTCACTTAAATAGCGCCTTTGTGATTTCTTGATTTCCATAATCGTAGCCACAGCAAGGATGCAACCCTTGTTCCCATTGTGGATGTTAATTCTGCCTTTACTTGGCTGGGTAAAATGACTCTCAGGGCTCCCAAGGAAGGGAAAAGAAACGCTTGGAATCGTGACCATCTACAGATCACAGCAATAAATGCAGTGAGCGTTTCGGAAAGAATTTAATGTAGGGGAAATGTCTCTCAGTTCTTCATGGGTTAATCCCAAACTGTTTTTGTTGCCACAGGAAAGAAACCAAAGACAGAAAAAGAGGACAGAGTGAAGCACATCAAGGTAATCTTTGTGCAGAAAGGAGGCCAAAGCTGTGATCCCACTAGTGATCCATAGTCTGTCTCATGAAGACAAGCCATGTGGTCTCTGTGAAGTACTTAGTCATGCTGCCTTTGCTGTTGTGATTTCCGTGCTTTTCATGTCTCCTCTTTGGCGTGCGCCCGCATGTGGGCTCAGGTACACACACCTGCCCTGTTTCATCCACTTTCCCTGAACGATTTATGAATGGACTCACAAATCCACGCTGAGCCTGGCAGTCTCAGGCCTCCATCTGGCCCCCGCAACTCTTGCCAGCTGGTCACTTAGCTCCAGCTAAGCTCCAGCAACTCGCTACTATCTGATAATATCAAGTATGTTTTCAGGCCATTAAATATATTTTAAAGTATATTAGGTATTATAAACTTACATTAAATACCTACATTTATATAGGTATGTGCATTTATATATGTGTGTGCTTAGTCACTCAGTCGTGTCCAACTCTTTGTGACCCCATGAACAGTAGCCCACCAGGCCCCTCAAGCTTGGCAGGCTACAGTCCATGGGGTTGCAAAAGAACTGCACGTGACTGAGTGCCTGAACACACATGCATACACACACGCATATATATGTGTGTATGTGTGTATATATATGTGTGTATATGTGTGTGTGTGTATATATTTATGTATGTGTATATATTTATGTGTGTGTATATATATGTATGTGTGTGTATATGTGTATATATATGTGTGTGTGTATGTGTGTGTATATGTGTGTGTGTGTATATATGTGTGTGTATATATATTTATGTGTGTATATTTGTGTGGGTATATATGTTTATGTGTGTGTGTATATATGTGTGTGGGTATATTTATGTGTATGTATATATGTGTGTGTGTATTTATGTGTGTGTATATATATATTTATGTGTGTGTGTGTATATATGTGTGTGTGTGTGTGTGTGTGTGTATATATATATTTTTTCCCTTGATAGGCTATTAGTTTGTGGTCTGTTCAAGCCCTCTATTTGTGTAGATCTCAATATAGAATTAGCTTTCATAACTCCCAAAGGTCTTCCATAGGGATGTGTTTGTGTGTGTGAGCTTTTCTGTCGGCTGTGTAGTCTGAAACCCCTTACCCTGTGAGGGTAATTGTGCGTTGATTGGGGGGCCCTTGTTCAAAAGCCAGAGAATTGCCAAATATCCCATGAGAAACTGAAGATGAGCTTCAGTTGCTAAGCAAAGAGCAGACTCTACAGTCCGGGCCCGTAGACCATCAGAGAGACAGTGGCCTGCTTCAGGGCACACTATTTGCAGATGAAGAGACGGTGGCATGAGAAGATTGAGTGACATGGGCCCAAGGGCAGCAGGACATGTGGCCAAGTTCACATGGTAACTTAGAACTGAACTTAAAAGTGATGCCAAGTACTCTGATTTCTACTCCAGAATAACTGTTATAGGAAAATCCAAGTTATCCAGATAGCACAATGTTTGAAAGCAAACCACTGAGTCAAAATAGTTGGAAAAACACACACAAAAAGTATACTTCAAAAAATATAGTTGACTTGTGAAGATAGTTAGAGGGGAAAACAGGTAAATTGTTAAAATTTCAGACACATTTACTTCTTCAATGGAAAATAAATATTTTAGCTAGAGTGTTTCAGCAGTGAGACCTCTAGTTTCCACTTTCAGTATTTTTAGTTGATGACTTACTTTAAATATAGCACAGTATAGGCCTTATTTTAACTTTTTATTATGGAAAAATTTTATACACACAGGAAGGAAGCAAGTGAGTCAAGTGTACTTCATAGACCGTCACCCTACTCTTAACATCAATCAGCTCATGGCCATTTTATTACATTAGTACCTCTGTCCACTTCCCTATATGCATGAAACTGCAGATACTCAACCATTTTTGACTTGGAAAAATAATTTCACATGGTTCAGCCCAATATTTTAAAAGCAGATTCTAAACATCATTTCTTTCACAATTATTTCAGTAAATATCTTTAAAAGATAAATACTCTTTAAAAATAATCCAGAATCATTATTACATCTGAAAAAATTAATAGTAGTTCTTCAATATCACCAAATATCCTTCCAGTCAGTGCTAAAAATTTCTAATTTGTCTCATAAGTTTCATAGTTTTTATAGAGTCTGATCACTTGAATCAAAATCATATAAAGTTCACATGTTGTGATTTTTGTACGTGTCTCAAGTCTTTTTAACCTATGGGTTTCCACTAGATTACTTTCAAAAAGTTATTTTTTTCTTGCAGTTGAAAAAATCTTGTTGCTTGTTGTATCAGATTTCCCACTGTTTGGATTTTTTTTAGGGCCTACATTCTGATTATTCTTGTTTAGTCAGAAAAGTGTAACTTCCACAAATATGTGATTTTGAAGAATCCTCTACAGTCTTCAGTACAACTCTATCATATTTACTACTATTAATATTTTCACACCATCTAGCTTAGTCACTGGTACAAAACATAACTAATACATATTTGATCACTGCATAGATAGATGAGTATTTGTTGACCAAGTAGATGCATAAATAAATATATGGGGAGGGAGTGGAGGGTTAGAATGCAGATTAAATTTTATAATCTCAGTTAATGGAGAAATAAAAATGGAGTAACAGATGTCCACTTTTCAGCTGACTGCTCAGACATGTCCACCAGAAGCAATGACTATTAGGTGCCAATGATTGTAAGATGTACTATTATTTTATCTGTAAGCAAGGAAAGCTTTGCAGTGAAATCCTGACACACGCAGTTGATCAGAAGGCACGTCTTACTTCAGGGGTAGGGAAATGTGAGGAGTGTGCCCCTCACAAGTCCATCAGTGTGAGAATTGATGACACATGGTGTTCTCGGCAGTAAAGGTCATCTGCAGTCGCGTCACAGTGACTGTGTCTTCCGTGTGGCCAGGCCCCACATTGACGCAGGGGAGCAAGTGAGAGCTTTCCTCATAGGTTCAGCCATGTGGGTTAATTCCATCCCAGGAGAGGGTGCAGTGAGAAATCCTGCCATCACGTAGGCTTGCTTAATACCTGAATTGTGTCCCTCAGAGAGACATTGTTCCTACAGCAGAAGATAGGTGATTCGTTGGAAGTAAACACAACTTAACTTTTGAATAGAAATCTCCTTGCATCTGACTTACAACAAAGACTGGGAACATAGAGGAGGCTGGTAGGCTTTCCCAAGTGCTATCATGGCTGCGTAGTGTTCATTTAATGTTTCTATAGAGCGGTTCAAAGTTCATTCTCCAGATTGTCTGGAATTGTGTAAAGAATTTTACTGAGATGTTCATACATTACTACTTATTGTTTGTCAAAACAGCTAAGATCTGAGTTCATTTGGCCTATGCATATATGCAATTGAATAGACTAGGTAGGTTTCTTCTACAGAGAAAATTTTTCTTATACGTATGCTTCCCTGGTGGCTTAGTATCTACCGGCTAATGCAGGAGACATGGGTTGGATTCCTGGGTCGGGAGGATCCCTTGGAGAAGGAAATGGCAACCCACTCTAGTATTCTTGCCTGGGAAGTCTCATGGACAAAGGAGCCAGGCACCGTCCATGGGGTTGCAAAGAGTCAGATGTGACTGGGCAACTAAGCACAAGCATGTAGTAACTAGGTATGAAAATTTGCTGTTAAAACAAGCTCTTCCCAATTTTCCTTCAATTAAAGTTGAAGTTTTTTTAAAGATACCTGAATAAATACTATTCTTTAAATTATTTTTCTCATTGTAGTAGAATTGATTGAGTTGAAGTTTTAACTGGGAAAGAACATTCAGAGCATGCTGGCCCACTCTTAGAATATTTCTTGGGCCATTCAGGCAGTCTGTTATCTCCATGCTCTTTGTTTCCTCGGGAAATAGCTTCCCGGAAACTGGGAGACCGAAGGCCCATTGACCACATAATATGTGCAGAAATGCTGCCTCAGTATCCTCGGATGTTGGAGTATATGCTGTGTACTCATGAGCCATTTTACTTGAACTAAGCCCTGCCTGTGTGGAGGTAACTGGTTGTCTAAAGAAATATTCGCGTAAGAAGCACGGTAGAGAGCAGTACTAGATGGCACGTCATCAGAGCACATCTGTGTTTCAGAAAATGTCCCAAGGCCACTATGAATAAGGATAGAAGTGGATTAAAACAGAGGGGTGTAGCTGACATTCTGGAGCTCCTACCATGCTCTCAGCTTCAATTATTACCCGTTTCGTCCTTCTCATGATGGGCAGGTTGTCTCCCTTTTGCATCAGCAGCAGTGGAGGCAGAGATGTTGAGTGATTTTCCCAGAGTTGCACTGCTTTATGGAGTTGGGATTTGATTCCAGCTGAGTCCAACTCCAGAACCTAGGCCCCATCACCTTCCTCAGTGCCTCTTGGCCTCTTGGGAGCTGTGGCCTCCCAGCCAGGCCTTGGGGGACACTCCAGTAAATTGGTGGACATCCACCACCGCCAGCAGCATCGCACGTGAAGGTCTGGTGGTCAGAGTTGCTGTTTGGTCTTCACTGGGTAGGGCTTCTCTGGTGGCTCTGGTAAAGAATCTGCCAGCAATGCAGAAGACCTAGGTGGGGAAGATCCCCAGGAAAAGAGAATTGCAACCCACTCCAGGGTTCTTGCCTGGAGAATTCCAGGACAGAGGAGCCTGGCACGCTACACTCCACGGGGTTGAAAAGAACTGGAAATGAGAAGTCAGGAAACCAGCTTCATTACAGCAGGAGCCTGAGTGAGGTCTCATGGGAAAAAGAAGGCGTGTAGGTAGGATGGATTAGAAATGAATACTTGCAAACTGTAGACTGCTTCCAAATCAAAGAATTGGCGCTCCTAGAGAAAATTTAATCAAGGGCAGCCTGCAGAGTCACTTGGTAAAGAGCAGGCCTGGTCTCTGTTAGTTTTGAGTGTAGACCTCTAGATGGGAGTTACAGAAAAGCAGGTATTGGCTCAGCAGATTTTTTTTTTTTTTTGGCTGCCTTGCACAGCATGCTGGATCTTAGTTCCCCTACCAGGGATTGAACCCGTGCTGTCTGCATTGGAAGTGCAAAGTCTTAACCACTGGACTGCCAGAGAAATCAGCAGATTTTTCTGATAGAGCGCTTGGATCCAACTGTGACTTGAGCTGGCTTACCAAACAGTATGCTCCCTGTTGCTCTCCACAGATAGACTGAATGACTACCTATCAGGGCTCATACTGGAGTGAACTCTTCGTGAGTTGCAAGGGACCTTCAATTTTTAAACCTTAATGAACTGAAAACCCATGCCAGCAACCCACCTGAACTTACAACAGATGGAATCAGAACTGCTCTGGAAGCAGGGAACAAGTGAAGGGCTCGCCCAGCCAAGCCTGGTGCCTCCCTCTCCTCCTGGAGGCTCTTGAAGGGACTGCTCAGAGCACAGTCTGCAAAACTGTTTGGCCGACTAACCTCCATGGATGTTTTTGTGGCATAAGGCACAGTTGAACTCCTTGGGGAGGACTTGGAGCGTAGTGGACTTACTTGATGTTTAAGGGAGGTCTTTCTCACAGTGATGGGAAGCAGTCAGGGAGGAGAGACTGCATTAAACAGTTTAGTTGAAAATAGTGGTTGGAATGGAGAGGAGACATTTCTCTACAAGAGGATGTGAGGATGAAGACAGGTGTGGATCCAAGAGGCAGCCCTGAATTTTCAGGCCTCATGGAGAGATGTTAGGACAGAAAGAGGAGCCAGGTTGGCTCAGGACTCAGCAGGCCAGGTTATGGCACCGCCAGGTGTGGTACAGGGCAAGAATGAGCATCAAAGAGGACCAGGAGATGCTGTAGGCAAAGGCCATTCGTGACCTGAAGGATCTCTGTATACTTGTTCTATAGAGAAACGTTCACCTATTTTCTTAATTTGGGCTCTTGCCTTAAAAAAAAAAAATACATAGTTTAGTTTTAGATCTTCCTATTCTAATAATTTCAAAAATTTCAGCTGAATGTAGTGAAGATCCCTATTTTTCTGCTCCCTGGATGGAAACCTTGCAGAGAGGTACTGGATGCTTTTCACTAGACAATCCGCTGTCTTGTCCTTCCAGAACCAAAGAGAAGGTTTGCACGGAGGACTTGGAGCTCGATCGGCTGGTTATTTCGGATGTGGGGATGGGAGGGGGCAGTGTTAAGAGCAGTCTGTCTCCATTGGTGGCCGTGGTGCTTTAGTCGCCCAGGCGTGTCTGACTCTTTGGGACCCCAGCGATTGTAGCTCACCAGGCTCTTCTGTCCATAGCATTTCCCAGGCAAGAACACTGGAGTGCGTTGCCATTTCCTATTCTGTTCTGTTCCAGAAGTTGTGCAGGATTCGAGGCAGGGATCTGGGGAGTAGGACAGTGTTGGCAGTAGTTCTCTCTCAGTCTCCATTGGAATTAGTACAGGATCCAAGGGTTTATTAAGACAGAAACTACTGGAATTGGACCATGTTCCCTGACCAAAGACTGGGTTCAGCTCCCATATCTCCTCAGATTAAAAGGAGTGTGATCTTAGAAAACTAATTTCGTCTCTGAGTCATAGTTTTCTCAAGTGTAGTGTGATAAAAGTCGCACTTGCCGCTAATTAAACTGTAGATCATGTGAAACACTTTGAGGTTTCCACATTGAGAAATCAGAATAATTTAGGTTTTTAAATATATGCAAGTCTGACTGCCTCATTACTTTTATAAGAAACCTGGAGTGGAAAATGACAACAAAAGAGACCCATGAAAATGAGCAGTTCTTTCCATAATTCCTTAAAATGTTCTTAGTTCCTTTTGGGAAATCAGAGCGATGGAAGGGGAATAAAATGACACATGGAGCTTGTTGGGGATGAAGGGGTAGAAAGGGGGCCATTGAGAAAGCCAGAGAGGAGGGGGCCCTCAGCGTTGTGGAGAATCAGGTAGATTTTGTTGTCGAGAAGGGAAAGTTACAGGTCCTCCTGTTGGATGTCAGAGTGTGGGGCTGAGGGAAAGAGACTTGCAGAAAGGTGCTTGGATTTGGGAGAGTGGAGTTTTATCGGTGACCTTGGATAATAGCAAGGGTTTATTTAATTACAGATGACAGGTGCATATTTGTTGTATTTAATCTTCCCATCATCCCTGTGGAGATGCTGTGGATTCTATTATTGTCCTCAGTTTACGGCTGTCCACAGCATCCTAAGAGTCCACTGAAGAGGCTAAAGCGCTGTAACTAGTGAAAGACTTGAATTCCAGGCTCATGTGACTCCAAAGCCAGACTGTCTCACCGTCACCCTCTCCGGGAGCTGAGAGTTCGCTTCCACGAGTGGAGTGTCAGCCAGACTGCAGGCTTTTCCGAGCCACAGTGAGGGGGCTATGGTGGGAAGGCAGGTGCGTACTCAAGAGTTTAGCTCTCAAGGGAACGTGACGCCTCAAGTCACAAGCAAGTGAGTTTCTTCCCAGAAAGGATAAACTCTTTGGAATTTGTAAAAGAGATGCTATAGGGAAAGAGGATAAACATTCTACCCAACAGGGCTGTCCCAAGTCCTTCCTGGGGTGGGGGTGGGAGGTCAGCGTTTCATACATCTGGTCAACTCTGCCATTTGTGATTTTTTTTTTTTTTTTTTTTAAGAACTGAGCTATACAGTGAGGTAATGTCTTCAAAGTCACGGATATCGTGGTAGGAATTTGCTGGGTTGGACTGTGGCTTCCCTAAGGTTTGCAGGGCATTTGTGATTGAGTCCAAGCAGTACGTGCATTGACAAGAACACTCTGCATGCCTTGGAGCAGCCACTCGAAATTTTTCAAAGCACGGTCATATCCATCTCATGTGATCTTCTGCTCCTGTCTTCTGCTCTTTCCATCCTTATACACCCCTCTCCAGTGTGGTTTCCTCAGGAGTTGTGTGTGGCTTTTTTGGTCTGGTTCTGTTGCTGCTGTAGATAGCAATAGCTTTTCTTCTCTTGAAGAGAAGCGCTCTCATCAAACCACTGAAAGTCAGTCTGCACCCCAGCACTGGCTCTCCCAGAGATGTTGGTGCTTTCAGAGGTTGGAGGGCTCTGGTGCCCTTGAGTAAAGCAGAATCAAGAGCCAAGCTTAGGCAGAGGAATTGGTTCTCCTAGATTCATTAGTATCAATATGTAGACTCTCGGAAGGGTTCAATAGGCACCATGGCTATGGACTGCTCCACTGGCCTCCACGGAGTTGGGGAGTCTTCAGCTGGGAGTCTGGCCCATGTCACCGGCAGCCCCACCCCACCCCCGGGGCAGGATGCTCAAGTGGCCAGGGTCGAGGGCAAACCCTATATGAGAAAAATTCATCCACCATGTGCTCTGAGTTCCTGTCATTGGGCTTGTAGTTGAGACAGAGCTTTTCCTCCAAAAGTATAAAAGGATTCCTCCCTTAGCGAGAAGGTCAGGAGCTGACAGACGCACGCCCTCCTTCAGAGAAGGAAGAGTTGATGTCTCCCCAGCGTGGAGCTTTACTTAGGTAGTAAGGCAGCTTCCTTACCCAGGGGTCATCGGGTGCAGAGGTAAGCATTTCAGGAAGGCAAGCCAGGTGCAGTGGTGTTACCTCCTCCAAGGAAGAAGGGGAAGAAAAAGGGAACACTAGAGGAGACATTCTAGGCAGAAAAGTGCTTTTTGAGCTCTAGCTGATTGAAAACATGCGCTTGAAACACGCACTTGGGAGACGAACCTGACCTTGGCATTAAAAGAAAGCAGACAGCGTTGAATTTAAGCTAAGCAAAGGAAGGGAAAAGGAAGTGTTCTCAATTCTTTTTTCTTTTCTTCTTCCTAGCAAGAACCAATTGAGTCACCTTTGGGGCTTAGTAACGGAGTAAGTGATCTTTCTCCTGAGTATGCGGTCCTGACTTCAACTATAAAAACTGAAGTGGATAGTACGGTGAACATCATAGGTAAACTGTTTTGACATCTCATTTCTGTATACACACGAGTAGCCCCTCCGGGGTCGAGAATTTGTAAAACGTGACTTAAAATAACATAGGCCGTGGGAGGAGGGCTTGGAACTGTCTCAGAATGCAAGTTCAGGCCCTCAGATGTCAGGGCTGAAAAATACAGTCCTTTGAGGATCAGATAAAGGAACTGAGGTGGATGGACCTCAAGAAAATAGGTAGATGAAAAGAGATTCCCCACCCCGCCCCCGGCTAATGACTGGCGGTTCTCAGTCTTTGCATTTTGGGTTACGTGGACAAATGTGTTATTTATTTAACGTGGGAACAAGGAGTTGGGGAGACTGTCCCCACGAGTCCTCACAGCATCTCCTGGATGACGGACCTGCCACAGAGGTGGCGCTCATCTCTCAGAGGTGGAAACAGAGGTGTGTGGCTGGAGGGCACGCTGTGATCCCGCGGAGAGTGCTGAGTACCTTCTGTGTAGCAGAAGCAGCCCTGTGCACGGGGAAATAGATCGGGAGCAAGGCAGGACCGATTCCTAGTTTCATGGAACTGCAGATAACAACAGCTTTACTGTCTATGATAAATGTGCCAGAGGGACAGACTGGAGCGATGAAATGATGCTGCTGGGGGAGGAACTGCAGCAGGGGGCTGGCAGCAGACCTGACCCCATGGACCCCGATGCGGGAACACACTTGGAGGACCAGAGGAAAGGCCAGCGTGCCTGGGGAGGGCGCATGAGGCACCTCAGAAAGGAAGTGGGGTGGGCTTATGGGGGCCTTTGCAGGCCCTGGGAAGGAGGTTGGATTTTTCCTCAAAGTGTTGGAGGGTGTGTGTGTGTGTGTTTTAAGTTTTTTAAAATTGTAATATAGCAGATACTAAGGCTCACAGATGTTTCATATACACGCATCATGTAAGCCCCACCCCTGGAGGCTTTTAGGCAGGAGGGTGACAAGTGTGGATTATATCTCAATAAAGTCCCGCTGGGGTACTGCTGTGAGTAGATGGTGGGGACCCTTTTGGAGGCCCAGCCTTGAACTTGTATTCCTGGACTCCAGCCCAGGAATCCAGAACCTCCGTTTCTTAGCCCTCAATACCTTTGGTTTCATTTCATTTTGCTCCATTTTGTAAACAGTTGGGGCTTCTGACACTGGTAAGAATGGGGAAGATGAAGCAGAGCTCCAAGAGTCAGCCTCACATCTGAGGACCTTCATTTGGGGGTTCTCAGTGGCTTCCCCAATGGCTCAGCAGATAAAGAATCTGCTTGTAATGCAGGAGACACAGGAGACGCGGGTTCAGTCTCTGGGTTGGGAAGATTCCCCTGGAGAGGAAAATGGCAACCCAGTCCAGTATTCTTGCCTGGGAAATCCCATGGACAGAGGTGACTGAGCCACTAAGCACANTGTCTGCCGTGACTTTGAGGAGTCTGTTATCACATCCCCAAATCTCCTTTCCCAGCTTCTTTGGCGCCTTTCTTTTCTTTGCTAGAAAATCCATGGATTCTCACTCCCTTCTAAAACCTCCCCCCCGCCTGTCTTGTGCTGGTCATTTCATCAGCCCTCATTGCCCAGGCAGTTCAAACAGAAACCCATGTATAAACAGAAATACTTAAGTCATCAAAATACTTGGAGCAGTGAATACAGGAACTGGCCCATGACGCTAATAACTTCTCCAGGAGACTGGAATGTGGCTGCCTTCCTGCCTAACCTGAACCTTTTCCAGGTGGCCAGGGACGGAGAGCACTGCCCATAATCCGAGCCGAGTGACTTCGGACGAGCCACTGTACTTCTCTGTGCCCGAATGTCTTCATTTATAACAGGATAGCGATGCTTTCCCTGACATTCTCATGTGATGAAATGTTAAAGTAACTTACTCACAAGCAAAACATTGATTATGGATACGAAGTGCTTTGAGGGGAGCTCTTGGAAAAACGTCGGTCCCGTTTGCTTATGGGTGCCAGTTTTCAGGGATATTCCTTCCAGTCGGTTGCCAGCAGAAGTATATGGTTGCTCTGTTTGAAAGTGGGACAGGGCATTAGGGGCATTCAGATTAAAACCACAATGAGGTATCACCAACATGTATCAGAATGAGTAAAGTCAAAAAGTAGCGATGGCACAAAATCCGGCGAAAATGTGCATCAGTGAGCTCATCCGTACGTTGCTGGTGGGAACGTAAAATGGAATAGCTGTTCTGTATGCTACTTTGGCAGTTTTTTGTAAAACTAAACATCTAATTACCACGCGATCCAGCAATTGCACTCCTGTGCCTTTGTCCCAGAGATGGATACTTATGTTCAGATAAAAACTGGATGAATGGTCGTAGCAGCCTTATTTATAATGGCCAAAGAATGGAACATACAACAAGTCCTTCAGTGGGTGGATAAAACAGACCATGGTACATCCACATCATGGAATATTACTCAACAGTGTGAAGTAACCAACTACTGATAAACACAATAACTTGGATGAATCTCCAGGGAATTACGCTGAGTGAAAACAGCCCATCTCAAAAGGTTGCCGTGTGAGTTCATCTGTGAGGCATGCTTGAAATTATAGAAACGGGAAACACATGAGCGGATGTCAGGGGTTAGAGACAAGGGGAGGAGGCTGAAGGACGGTGGATAACGGTTATAGAAGATGCTTGTGATGATTAGACTGTTAGGTGTTTTGACTGTGGTGGTGGCTATATGAAACCACGTGTGTAATGAAATTGCCAGAACTAAGTGTACACACAAACATACACAAAGGAGTATAAGTGAAACAAGGAAATCTGAACAAGACGCATGATTATCAGTGTCAATATCCTGATACCGTACGATAGTTTTATAAGGTGTTACCGTTGGAGGACATGTGGTAAAAGGTGTGCAGGATCTCTGTATTATCTCTTAAAACTGCACGTGACTCTCCAGTGATCTCAAACTGGAAAGCTTGATTTAAAAAAAGACTGAGGTAGGATTCAGAGCCAGGGTGGTCAGAATTCATCCTGTTAAGCGTTTTGAGGAGCTGATGCTGCGAAGGTGTGTTAGAACTGGGAAGGCAGTCTTTTCGCTCGTTCTGATATGACATCCTTTGCCTGTAGAGGAGGAAGAGGGCAGAGAGTATGAACGGAGTGTCCCACAGCTAGACATGACACAATAGGGTGGGTTTTGGTGGTCCTTCCTCTTTATTAAAGTTTGATGAGCTCTCTGGACCCCAGGACACAGAAACTAGCACAGCAGCTTCCTTTAGAGGAGGAGCAGAGAAGAGAAATGGGTCAGGTTCGAAGCACGGTTCCCTCTTGCGCCCTGGGGTGGGTCTGGATGTGGCCCCTGCTCCTGCAGCCTTGGCCCTGGGTAGGTTGAGTTTGGGAAGCTGCCACACGTGAGCATCGTTGGCAGGGCTGTTTCAGCCCTGGGGAGCCAGGTTATTGGCAAGCTGCTTCTCCAGGGACATTAACCCATAGTGAAGGCTTGTTCTTATTTCATGGCAGATGACATTTGGTAACTGGGCCTCCGGCTCCTGGGCACTCCGGGGGAGGTTTTCCTTTTTGAGACTGCATGCCAGGATGGGGTAGGCTGGGGATGGTGGCACATGATGGCCATCTTTTCTTTAAAGTCGTAGGACAGTCACATCTGGACGGCACCTATGAGGATCAAGAGATTGTCACTAACCCGCCGGACATCTGCCAAGTTGTAGAGGTGACCACCGAGAGCGATGAGCAGCCGGTCAGCATGAGTGAGCTCTACCCCCTGCAGATCTCCCCCGTGTCTTCCTACGCAGGTAAGGGGGTGGGTGGGTCAGAATCTCTGCCACTGGACGAGGAACAAGGCAGGGAGGTCCTTTAGTCTAAGGTCCCCCATTTCACCAACACAGCAGAGAACCTCTCCTCCGTCCTAAGGATTACTCTGGCTGGAATTATTCTGGCTTTAATGTTCTCAAGCAACATCTTCTTAGACACTTTTGTTCTCAGTACCAAGTCTTGGTCACATTTCACTTGATCACCCATAACGTATTCATGCACGAATAAGATTTCTTTGGGAGGGAAGTATGTTCGATTTTACAGATGTTATAGAAAGATGATTCAGAAAAACCTGAACGAAAGTTTTGGCCAGTTTAACAGTTCATCTGCGTCTATTTTATTTGTACACGTTATCAGAAATTTGGAAAGGTGTTTTTCATGGAATCTGAGTTTGTCCCACCTGGGTAGGACCTTAGGGATCACCTCTTCCAGTTCCTACATTGAAAGTGAAGGGAAGTGAGGGATTGCTCCAGGCCAGTAAATGTTTGGGTCAGAACTTGAACTGAACCTGCAGACCCCACGTTCCATTCTGTCGTTCGGCCAAGTTTCCTTGTCATCTCCACATAGGTTCCACTTCTTTTTCAGTTTAGCAGAGCTTCTCATTGGGCATGTTGAACTCTCAGGAAGTGTCCCCAGACTGGCAGAAATTGGTCCCGATGTCACAGCGTTAGGACCACATTCAGCGGGCTCTCCCATCCTTAGAGGATAAAGTGGTGGCTCCCTTCCTCCACCAACATTACGTCTTACCCTCCTTCTGGTGATCTCCACTTGACTTTTTGGGACTCAGTTATAATTATGAAATGTAAGGTCTGAGTCAGGGTTATTCCTTGCAGATATCACAGGTAAAAAGTGGATGTCCTCTGATGGGTAACCACAGTCGCTCAGGTCAGGTATTCTTCCCAGTGCTCTTTATATACTGCCAGTAGCCTGTCCTTCAGTCTGGGCACCACCCCAGTGACTGGCACAGAGTCGGCTTCAGAATTAGATGGATTCGTGTGACACATTGTTCGTACATTAGCAACCCCTAAATTAACCTTCTGTTTCCTGAACCCCAACTTGCTTCCATGTTAACTTAATTTTTTTCAGTTGTAGTGATATATCCATAGTATAACATTTACCACTTGAGCCTTTTTGTTATGATTTTTTTTGGCCATGCTGTGTGCCATGTGGGATCTTGGTTCCTTGAGCAGGGATGAACCCATGTCCCCTGTTGTGGGAGCGAGAAGTCTTAACCACTGGACCGCCAGGGAGGTCCCCCCACTTCAGTCATTTCTAAGTGCGCATTTCAGTGGCATTCAGTGCCTTCACAGTGTTGTACAAGGAGCACTCCGTCCATCTCTAGAACTCTTTCACTTTGCAAAACTGAAAGTTCGTGCCCAACATACAGTAACTCCCCATCCCCTTCCCCCCAACCCCTTGGCAGTCCCCCTTCTACTTTCTGTCTGCACTTGGCTACTCTACGTACCTCATATAAGTGCAGTCATACAGTATTGGTTTATCTGTGACTGGCTTATTTCACTTTGCAGAATGTCCTCAAGGTCCTGACTTTCTTTTGTGCTGCAAACATAAAAGGAAAGTGAGAAGCAACCTTGGCTACAAGAGGCCTGTAATCTGCCAAACAGGCTAAGCTTGTCATCAGTTATTTATTCATGAAACATATTTTGAACTCCTGTGTGTACTAGTCCCTGTAATAGGAAACTGTAACAATACTGTTTGTTGCATGTTCGTTGTGCCCTGGAAACTATGCTGAGTGCTTGATGTTGACTGGCTTATTTAATTGTCAGGAGAATAACCCTGGGTACTGTCATTATTATGTCTTTAAAAATTAAGTATCTAAGGCTGCTGGGGTGAAGCCGTGTGTCCAGAGATGGACAACCTGTTGCACAGTGGGACCCACGCGTGGCTGATGCTGTTCTTAGCCCTTGCACTGCCATGCTGCCCTGCAGGAACTCGTGGGGCTCTGCCATTCAGAGCAGTCCACATGCCAGGATCTCCAGGGCCAATCAAAGGAGGCAGAGCCAAATGGTTTTGCCCTGATTTTACAGTGGAGATAACTGAAACCTGAAACACTCAGCCACTTTGCTTTTGTTTCCCTGACCATGGCTGAAAATGTGTGACTTTGTGTACCATGCACTGCAGGCATTATTACATTGTGTTTTTGTTTGTTTTGTTTTTAAAGGGGTCAGTGCTTTAGAATCAACTTTTCTATCTATCTGTTGAGTAAGAGTTTTCTGAAGTGTTCTTGGGGATTCTGGAAGGGCCTCTTCTTGCTGTTCTGCCAGCAGTAGCATTTTGCCTTCGCAGAAGAATCCCAAGAACAGCTGATTCATGCAGAGAGAAATGAAAATGTCATTACCCTTTTCAGGACATTTGCAGGATTTGAAAAGAACGATTTTAGTGCCAGGCTGGCAGGCAGCAGGGGTTTGCTCAGAGCCTGGTGTTTCAGCCTGGCCTTTTATTTCTTTCCATTGTTTTCATTGTCTGAATTCTCCAGAACCCTTTGCGGGGAGGCTTATTGGACAGAGCCAAGGTAAGTCATCACTACCACTTTTCCAGAACCCAGGGCACACCAGAAACTTATCTGTTACTGACCATGGGTAGCTAAAATCTTTCAGTCAGGAATTCCATAGCTTGCTGCTAGGAAAGACAGCTTCTTGGTTGTGTTCCTTTTTAAACTTCATGGTCTCCACGAAAAAATAGGCTGTTTGCCTGTTTTTCATGACAGGGTCCCTTTGTTTGGACTATTCAAGTGAATTTCAGCCTCCTCTAACCACTTTCATTCATTTAGGAAAGTGGTATTTGGAGGCAGTTGTTTGCTATTTTTTCCTCCCTACTGATCATTGAAATAGAATCCCAGTAGTATTACAAAAACCACATTCATTGTTGCAAGTCAGTCTTCTCCGTGGTCTAAATATGATGTTGAGCAAGAAAAGGGACAGTTTCTTTGAGTGGACGTACTTGCACTGTGGGCTTCCCTGGTGGCTCAGTGGTAAGTAATTTGCCTGTAGTGCAGGAGACGTGGGTTCAACCCGTGGATTGGGAAGAGGCCCTAGAGGAGGAGATGGCAACCCTTTTCAGTATTCTTGCCTGGGAAATCCCATGGACAGAGGAACCTGGTGGACTGCAGTCCATGGAGTCACGAAAGAGTCAAACATGACTTAACCACTGCGCGCACACACTTGCATTATGTTGTTTGAAGACAATGTGAAAGTCTAGTTGGATTCATGAAACTTTATTCTGGGAAGGGATGTCCCAAAGCCCAACCTTGGGAAACTCTAGAGAAGAGTCCTTTTTATTTGTAAAGAGTCCAGTGTGAACAGGGACTATTTATTATGTTGTTAGTGGTTTAGTAAGAGAAATCACAGTAGTATTTGGGGGAAGGCTGGATGAGAGGATGGAGAAAGCAGAAGACAAAGGATTGATTTGTGATAACTGAGAGAAGGGAGATCAGCCACCAGCAGAAAAGACTTTGGGTCCTTCAGGAAACCGGAGCAGACTTGTGTTTGTTGGGTGCAGCAAAAAGAAAAGTGCTTTAAGGGGGACTCAGGTTCGAAGGACTTCCCTGGTGGTCCAGTGGTTAAGAATCTGCCTTCCAGTGCGTGGGATGCAAGTTTGATCCCTGGTTGGGGAATTAAGATTCCACATGCTGTGGAGCAACTAAGCCTGTGTGCTACAACTGGAGAGAAGCNGGAGCAGACTTGTGTTTGTTGGGTGCAGCAAAAAGAAAAGTGCTTTAAGGGGGACTCAGGTTCGAAGGACTTCCCTGGTGGTCCAGTGGTTAAGAATCTGCCTTCCAGTGCGTGGGATGCAAGTTTGATCCCTGGTTGGGGAATTAAGATTCCACATGCTGTGGAGCAACTAAGCCTGTGTGCTACAACTGGAGAGAAGCCTGCATCCCATAACAAAGGATCCCACACATCACAGCAGCCAAATACAGAAATATATATATATATATATATATTTTTTTTTTTTTTAAAAAGAGGGCTCTGATTTGAACCTTTTCATTGAGACTTGTAGTGAAAGTCATGGAGGAGGGAAAAGAATCCTTGTCAATCTTACTAATAAAACTTGTTGAACAAGTCTTCCAGAAAATGTACCAAGATGTCATTGTGCAAAAGGGCTGTGACTGAAGACATGTCTCCTTCCAAATCATGTTCCTAAGAAGATCTGGCAATAAAAACTGAGCTAAGGGGACTCCCCTGGCGGTCCAGTGGTTAAGACTCCATGCTTCCCCTGCAGGGGGCATGGGTTTGATCCCTGGTCAGGGAACTAAGATCCTGCGTGCCAGGCCACACAGCCAAAAAAAATAGAGCAGGAAAAAAAAAAAAAAGAAACCGGGCTACATGGAGAGTGAGCCTAAGACTAGCATCATTGTAAAACTGCAGGTCCTGGAGGGAGCACCCAAACCTCTCTCTTCCCTCTCACACCGGTTGCTTCTAGGAAAACAGAGACCAGAAAGATCAATCAAACTGCTTAGGTACCTGCTATTACTCTGTGAATACTACAACTTACTCAGACTGTGCTTAGGAGGCAACTCCCCCCCTTTTTCTTTTTAATTCCATTTTACGCAAAGCAAATAAAAAACCAAACTGAAACTAATGAAAAGGAAAAATAACTCATGTCGATGTGTCAGCAACAACATTGATCTGGAAGTGGCAGCTGCCGTGAACTTGTTAGTTCTGTGAAAATACCACTGGTGGAGTAAAACCCAGGAAAACAGAGGAAAACAGATATGCGTGGCCCCCAACAAAGCACTTTGAGCCAGTGACCCAGGAGTCGCTGGAAGTGCTGCTGTTCTTCTAGAGAGAAGGGTTTGAGATCCTCAGGCTGGGGCTTCAAGCATCCTTTGCTCCTAAGCTGAAGGCACTCAAGGCTGTTCTTTTAAATACTAAAAACTGGAAAAATCAGGGACTTCCTGATGGTCCAGTGGTTAAGACTGCATGCTTCCAGTGCAAGGGGCAGGGGTTCGATCTTTTGTCCGGGAATTAGGATCCCACATGCCGTGAGGAGCATCCAAGAAAATACTTAAGAAAAATAAATAGAAATCTCAGTTTGCTAATATGGAGATTCTTCAAAACTGCTTCAGAGGGAATTGACCTTCCTTTAGAAATAATGCTCTTCCGCTAACACTTGTGTCAGCTGAAAACAGAAGTTGGGAGCATGTTTTTCTATCTCCTCTTGTCTCCAGCAGTTTCCCTGAAGTTGTACTTACAGGTGGATAACATTCTGATCCCGTTTATGGTCATGCCAGGTCCTAGCACAGAGTCTTCTCAGAGGCTGCATCCCAAGCCCTCCCGCGTTGGTGACTCAATTCTCTGCTGCTTTTTGCCCATTTCCAGCAAGCCTGGTGGCATCCTGTGTTTATTTGAAGGGGAGAGGAACAGAAGACAAAGTATTTCTGGAGGGTGATTAGGAGGAATTGGAGGGGCTGGACCTACAGGAAAGGAAGAGAAACCTCGACTTTGGAGCCCTAAGAAGCTAACTCTCTAAACGGAAAGGGGATCTTGAAGTTTCGTGGGAGGTCAGAGCTGCAGGAGAGCCTCAGTGCCCAGGGCCCGGGGATCAGAAAGCTGGTCTGTCTTCTCTCCCTACGCTGACTCAGACCATCACACTTGAGCTGGTTTCTCAACTTCTCTGTTCCGCTTTCTCCTTGGGGGGTGGCAGCCACTGATTTCTGTCTCTTCTTTGGAGTCCTAGGATAGCTGGAAGATTAAGCCAGGAGGGGTACTTTCCCTTGCTGTTGTTTTTACAATAACGTGTTTTGGTGGGGAAGGGTCTCTTGTGCCTGGCGTTGCTGGTTTGCCCCGATAAAGAGGGTCAAGGCTTTCCGGGCATCTGCTTCCTCTGCTGGACAGGCCAGTTTTCTGGCTGCAGGTGGTCAGCTGTCTGCAATGGCTCAGGCCTGGGTGAAGTCACTGAAGTACAGTGACCGAGAACAGTGTTAAGAGGCCCCAGAGTGGGCCCCCGTCATCACTTTCAGCTTCTTTGTTTGAAGAATGATTCTGTGCCTCAGTTTGTCCGTTTGTTTCCTAGCCTTTAGTTCGTGGAGGGGGCTGGTCTAGGACTGGTTCTCTGTGTGGTTGGAAGGGCTCTGTCTGGGCTGGGGGGCTACCTGGTCACAGCCATGCCACCAGCAAGGTTGGAGGCTGGAGGTTAGGGCTTCTGTACATTTGGAGTGGAAGGGGTAGAAGCCATGAGAACACACAAGATCTTCTGCCCAATGAGGGAGGAGAGGGGTGACAAGACCTGCTTCCTGACTTAAGGTCCTTGAGAGACTGAATGAGACCTGCAGGCAAAGTGCTGGCCCACAGCTCACTAACCCTATGCTGCTGCTGCTAAGTCACTTCAGTCGTGTCCAACTCTGTGTGACCCCACAGACAGCAGCCCACCAGGCTCCCCCGTCCCTGGGATTCTCCAGGCAAGAACACTGGAGTGGGTTGCCATTTCCTTCTCCAATGCATGAAAGTGAAAAGTGAAAGTGAAGTCTTCAGTCTTGTCCGACTCTTCGCGACCCCATGGACTACAGCCTACCAGGCTCCTCCTTCCATGAGATTTTCCAGGCAAGAGTACTGGAGTGGGTTGCCATTGCCTTCTCAGACTAACCCCATAAACATTCACTAATACGGCTTCCTTCAGGCCTTGTCTGTAAAGTGAGTGACCCTGAGGGTCACCTCTAAGTGTCCCTGTATTTTGGAAGTTCTCCCTTCTGTGCGTTCATCTCTCAATGTTGTGAACCCTGAAAAACTGCACGCCATCAATGTAGTATTTGAAACACTTAACGATTTTTTACTTAAAAATAATCAGAAGTAGTTTGCTTAAAGCTTTTTTAAAATTATTTTTACTTGAAATCTTGGGGATTCCCTGGTGACTCAGTGGTGAAGACTATATTAATACCTGCTGATGCAGGAAACTCAGGTTTGATCCCTGGTCCAGGTAGATCCCACATGCTGCAGAGAGACTAAGCCTGTGCACCACAGCTACTGAGCCTGTGCTCTAGAGCCCAGGAATTGCAACTGCAGAAGTCTGTACACCTGGAGCATGTGCTCTGCAGCGAGAGAAGCCACCGCAATGAGAAGCCCACGCACCGCAACTGTGGAGTAGCCCCTGCTCCCTGCAACTAGAGAAAAGTCTGCACAGCAATGAAGACCCAGCCCAGCCGAAAATAAATAAATAAATATTTTCTTTTTTAAAAAAAGAACATTGGTAAATTACTTGGGGGAAAAAAAAACAAAACCTTGTGTTCTGTGCACAGGTGATGTCACCTCTAGTTGTTGCCTGATTCTGTTCCCCGAGTATGTGGTACAGATCCAGTGTTGAAGGCCAGTGAGCTCAGGACAAAGGCGCTCCAGCATTTACTGGATGTGGGCTGTGTGCTGGGCCCCGGGCTGAGCACGGCATCCTCTTCCGAAGGTGCTTCTATTCCCATTTTACAGATGGGGAAACCTGTGCCTCCGTGAAGTCAAGTTACTTGCCCTGTCTCTCACAGCCGGTAGGCTGAATCAGGGTGGTGACTGAGTTGGTCGTCTGTTGCCGCCTACAACTACAGACTTAGTGCCTGAACACGACACACTTTACCATCCCACAGTTACTGAGGGTCAGGAGAGCAGGCATGACTTGGCTTGGGTCTTGGGCTCCGGGCATTCTCTACAGAGACCTGCAGCAGTCCAGTTCTGGGCCCGGGCGGCTGTCTCCTCTGAGGATGGGATCTGGGAGGGTCTGCTCCCAGGCTCACACAGCGTGGGCCGGAGTATAGTTCCTGACAGGTTGTCAGCCTGGAAGCAGCCCCTCGGTTGTCTGTCCAGGTGCCTGCCTGCCATGGCGGCCTGCCCCCTCAAGGCCAGCCAGGGAGGTCGTCGCCTCATTAGATGGGGTTTCAGGCTTATGTAATGTGATCACATACAGCCCGTCGCCTCCCCCGTGTTCTGTTGGTTTCAGAGCAAGTCACGGGCCCCGCCTGCCCTCGGGAGGAGGGAACCCCACAAGGAGATAAACACAGCAGCTGAGGCTCACGGGAACCCCCCTAGAATCTGTGCATCCACAGCAAGCCAGGGGGAAGATAAACCCCTTTATCCTTCCAGGATATCAGCACTCAGGGGCTGGGAGGAGACTAGGCTGGAAAGGAGGGACCTGGGGAGACTGGGCTGGGATTTAAATGAACCAGCTGCCGCGGATGGTGTGGGGCCTGGATGGAGCAGCCTCAAGGAAAGGGCCTGACACGGAGGCGGGAGCTGGCAGAGGACCAGGGGGGCAGACAGGCACCCTGGGGCTCAGCACCCCACCCCAGGAAGCAGAAACCGAATAAACGTAGCCTGGCCCTGGGAAAGTGAGCCACTCCTCCACCCTCAACCTTTTCTCCGAAGGGGCAGAACGAGAGAACTCCAATTCTGCCCAGCACCTCCCAGGCACACGCATTTGACCTGAGCGAAGGAGACGGAGGCTATGAGTTCAGTGACCCACTTCTTTGGAAGAAAAAGTTGCTGATATATATATTTTTTAAAACACTGCCTGAGCTTCTAAACGATTTGAGCGGCAGGAATGATGGGCCTGTGTTTTTCTCTCTGTGAACAGAAAGCGAAACTACCGACAGCGTGCCCAGTGACGAAGAAAGCTCGGAGGTAAGCATAGTGGGGCCGCTGTCGCCAGCAGGCGCTGGGACAGAGCCTTCCCAACCAGCACGGTGGTTTCCTCGTGGCTAGTGAAGGTTCTTTTCTTTTGATCATGAGTTTCATTGCGGCTGTGTTTTTGTTTTTTTTTTTTTTTTTTTGGTGGTGGTGGTAGTGAAATATACATAATGTAAAATTGACAGTGCTTTTGGATTTCAACTTACAAAATGAGGCTTTGGGAACTGAACGAGAGGGCATAGAGTGAGAGATGTCTCAGTAAGAAAGGAGGCTGTGACCGCAGGAAAAAGCCAGGAAACGCTGATGTTCTTAGTGCCATAAACATCCTATTTCTCGGGCAGAAATAGAAGGTCCAGGTGGCCCCAGGCAGTGACGAGAGGTCAATGTCAGGAAGCGCTTTAAGCTGGAGCAGCTCTCCAGGTCCCTAGAGTCCCTGCCACCCACCATCCATGCCCACTGGCCAGGTGCATGTTCAGTCGGATTCTGAGTCCCTCTCCTGTTCTTCCTCTGGCTGGGCTCTGACAGTGGCAGCCAACGGCTCTGATGGTGAGCAAAGGCATTCCAGTGAAGCCGGCCTTGTGTCTGTGTTTGAGTCAGTTACAGACAGACAGACTTCCTAGCGGTGGTTTGAATTAGCAATTTCCCAGGGTGCGAGCTGCTTCCAAGGATAGCCCGGGAATTCTCAAAAGACAGCAGGCGCAGGTGCTCGCACATTCGGACCCTGTTTCTTCAAGGTCAGAATTCTAGCTCCTTCCCTGAATGGCGCCCACACCTTGAAGGTAGCTGTTGGCAACACGCTGGAGCTCTGAACTGCACCCATTTGAAAGTGACCCAGGGGCATTCCCTGTCTGTTACTGAGCACCTCACTCGCCTCCCTCTAAAAAACGCAGCTGGACTCGAGGATCCAGTGGGCCATCGTGAAGACCTGGCCGCTCTCTCGCACCAGCCATTCTGGCCCAGAGCTTCCTAACAGTCAGGCCAGGCAGCTGGCGTTAGAGGGGAACCAGAAACCAAGCTGCTGCCTCATTTTCCTGCCTTCATAGAATAGCCTCGGCTAGATTTCTGGGAGATGGGCGACGGGCATTGATGATTAAAAATAAAAGGTGGAGGGGGAGAGAAACCTTGTTTTGGGGGCATGTGTGACTGGAGATGGATCTCAGTTCAAGGATGTGGAGTCACTCAGCTTCTTGTTTATTCCACGCCTCTTAAATCCAGACACTTAACGTGGGGAGAAGGGGCTGGGTTTTAAAAAGCCACTGGAGAAAAGGCGGAGGAAATACCTGTCGTCATTCTTTTCTTTGCAAGGGTCGGCCACACTGGCGGAAGAGGAACGTTGAAGGCAAACAGTACCTCAGCAACATGGGGCCGCGGAGCACGTACCTACTGCCCAGCATGGCCACCTTCGTCACGTCCAACAAGCCCGACCTCCAGGTCACCATCAAAGAGGAGAGCTGCCCGGTGCCTTACAACAGCTCCTGGCCCCCGTTCCCAGACCTCCCCCTCGCCCCCCCCATGAGCCCCACGCCCAGTAGCAGCCGCCCAGACCGGGAGACCCGGGCCAGCGTCATCAAGAAGACGTCAGACATCACCCAGGCCCGCGTCAAGAGCTACTAATAAGCCTGCGACTTCCCCTGGTGGTTGTCGGGGTTTCTTGGCTTTGTGTTTATCGTTTGTTTGTATTTTATTTTTCTCTCTGACACCTGTTTTAGACGAATCTTAAGGGAAAAAGCCTTGACAAAAATAGAACATTGATTGCTGTGTCCAACTCCAGTACTGGAGCTTCTTTTTAACTCAGGACTCCAGCTTCTTGGTAGACGCGTTCTCTCTAGAGCCTGCTGGATCTCCCAGGGCTGCTCCCTCAAGTTCAAGGACGTCATAGGACCAACCCCCATAGGGGCAGTGAGGTGCTGCGTTGCCTGTGGTCAAGGCCAGCATGGTGGAATGGATGCCTCCACGTGGAGGAGAAAATGTGAACTAGCTGGAATTTTTTATTCTTGTGAATATGTACATAGGGCAGTACTAGCGACGTTGCAGTCTGCTTCTGCACCTTATCTTAAAAGCACTTACAGATAGACCTTCTTGTGATCCTGCTCTGTTTCACAGCACAGTCAGCACCCCCCTTCCCTAGCCTTCCCTCCTCCCCTTCCAGCCCTGACCCTTCATCCCCTCCCCTCCTCTCCCATTCATTTTCTTTCCTCCTCTTCCTCCCCTCCAAGGCCCTGTTCCACATCCCTGAGGAGGAGAAGAAGAAAATGAACTTCTCCACCAATGTCCCATTTTAAAAGACTGCTTTAAAAAAAAAAAACAACAACAACAAAAAAAGAGAAAATCTTTCTAATCTGCTATGCTTGAATGCCACGCGGTACAAAGGAAAACTATCCTGGAAAGATTATGCAAATTCTCAGATTTGAAGACAAAAAGTACTCTTAATTCTAACCAGAGCAAGCTTTTTTATTTTTTATACAGGGGAATATTTTATTCAAGGTAAAATTCTAAAGAAAATATAATTGTTTTTTATCTTTTCTACAGCAAATTTATAATTTTAAGATTCCTTTTCTTGTTTATCGGCAGTTATTACATCCTTGTGGCACATTTTTTTTTTTTTAATTTTGTAAAGGTGAAAAAGCTTTTATGAGCTCATGTAGCAATCAAATTATCCTGTGGATTGATAATAAATGAATATGATATATAGTTAAATTTTTAATGGGCATCACGCCTGGCTTTGTCTGTGTGTACCTTAGAGGACAGTCATGGGACAGGACTGGCAGGGTATCATTTCTTCTGATGGACTGGAACTTTCCCTCTTTTCCTTTTCCTTTGTGTTAATCATTCAGTCATGTCTGGCTCTTCGTGACCCCATGGACTGTAACCCACCAGGCTTCTCTGTCCATGAGATTCTCCAGGCGAGAATACTGGAGTGGGTTGCCGGGTGCTTCTCCAGGGGATCTTCCCAACTCAGGGATCGAACACGGGTATCCTGCATTGCAGGTAGATTCTTTAGGATCTGAGCCACCTAGGAAGCCCTGAGGATACAGATGCCTTCCTCTGCTGGGTGTTCGCCCGCAGCTGGATCCTCTGCTGAATGTTGTCTTGTGTGACGATTTCACCTCTTCACTCATCACGGTTGTGCACAGGATAGAGACTTATCTCCATTTCACAGGGAAGCAATGGAGACTGGAAAGGAAAAATGCCTTGATGCAAAGCCTCACAGGTAGTAAGCATCCGAGGCTGGTGTGATTATGGAGGGAGTCTTTTTTTCCCCCCCTTTCCACTGCTCTCTACTGTTAGCAAATTCCATGCACATCTGTGTTTTTCTTGTTCTTAAATATATGATTAAAATTCTGTATTTAAGCCACATCCTAAGCTCACAGATAAGACATTTTTTGTAACAGGAGATATTTGTTGGACTCCTCCTGTCTTGGTCTTCTTTCTAAGACCTGGGGCCTCAGCCCAAGGCCCTGCCCTCAGAACTTGAGGCATATCATTTTGAGTGAGAAGTGTGAACTGCAGAATCCCAGACTCCACTACCGAGTCCGTGACCTCGGGAAAGCCACCTGGCTCACCCCTCAAGCTTCCTTCGTGTCCATAAAATCAACCTATGGAGCCTCAGCTCTGCACTTCTGGGGCTTGTGCAGGAGATTGCTGGGTTAATATTTGAAAAGGTTCCTTCAGTGAAAGGACAAAGGGCTAATTTTATACCTCCCTCTGTGTGTGGCTGCAGATAGAATTAGTGGCCATAAAATTATCCAGCCCTGAACAAAAAATGAACTGAAGCATGTTACTGGTTGCTGTGTTGTGGCTGAAATGCCAGGCTGGATGGTTGACTGCTCCCATGAGGAGCACCCAAGTGACAGTGGGTTTACCTCCCCTTCATGAAAAGCCCCTGCAATCTCGGCGAGAGGAGAAGCTGCAGGGAGCAGGGGTGCCAGTCTTCCTCAGCCCTGTGCCCTTCACTGAAGACCTCACCTTCTCCCAGGTTCTGGACTAACAGGTCCAGTTCTTTGCAACTTGGATCTAAATCCTTCTACTCAGCCACCCTGCTTTAGAATCAGTTAAAAACCAATAGCAGAAGGCGGCTCTCGGTCATGTGACCTGGAGATGAAAGGGGAAAGGGGAGATCCTCTTGACCCCTTTCTTCCAAACACAGAGGGAGCCCCCCCTCCCAACTCACTTTCAGGCCTCTCGGCAGCTCTGCAGGGCCCAGAGGCCGCTCCGTGTGCTTCTGCTGACACGGTTGTAATCGAACAGGCAGCATCTCACCAGGTGAGAGAAGACGGAGAATGGAAATACACCCCTGAGGGTCCTAAAGATCCATGGCCGAGAAGATGCAGGTTCGATGCCTGGGTTGGGATGATTCCCCTGGAGGAGGGCATGGAAACCCACTCCAGTATTCTCACCTGGAGAACCCCATGGACAGAGGCACCTGGCGGGCTGCGGTCCATAGGTCNGACGGAGAATGGAAATACACCCCTGAGGGTCCTAAAGATCCATGGCCGAGAAGATGCAGGTTCGATGCCTGGGTTGGGATGATTCCCCTGGAGGAGGGCATGGAAACCCACTCCAGTATTCTCACCTGGAGAACCCCACGGACAGAGGCACCTGGCGGGCTGCGGTCCATAGGTCACAAAGAGTTGGAGACGGCTGAGCACGCACACAGCATAGCCAAGAAGGCAGGAGAAACAGAATGGTGTTTAAATTATTTCTGAGAAAAGGCATGCTCTGTCGTGTTTCTCAGTGTCACTTGCCAGGACTGGGGAAAGAGCCCCGTGCCTGGGCTTGGCCTGAGGAAGAAAAATCAGTGAGATGGGCTATCTCAGAGACTCAGCCTCAGACCTCACTGTCCGATACAGGAAGTGCTGGGGACACATGCTTCTTTTGGCTGGCGTCTGTGTGAGCTGATACACTTTTGTGATGGGCTTAGGTGTGTGTGTGTTGATATGCTTTTATGAGGGGCTTGGTGTGTGCGTGTGCACTGATACACTTTTATGATGGGCTTGGTGTGTGTGTTGATATGCTTTTGTGATGGGTTTGGGGTGTGTGTGTGTGTGTGTGGATATGCTTTTATGATGGGCTTGGGGTGTGTGTGTGTGTGTGAATATGCTTTTATGATGGGCTTGGTGTGTAGGTGTGTGGATATGCTTTTGTGATGGGTTTGGGGGGTGTGTGTGTGTGGATATGCTTTTATGATGGGCTTGGTGTGTGTGTGTGTGCACTGATACACTTTTATGATGGGCTTGGTGTGTGTGTGTGTGTGTGTTGATCTGCTTTTGTGATGGACTTGGGGTGTGTGTGTGTCTGTGTGTATCTGTGTGTGTGTGTGTGGAACTGGCAGGTTCAGTGTCTTAGTCTCTGCTCCAGCACCTGGGTCATCCCCTTAATAATGAGGAGTCTGTTCAGCTGTGAACTCTGTATCCAGTGGCAGGAACTTCCTCCCAGTCCGAAGGTTGAAAGAACCCAGCACATCCTGAACCGCAAAAAGCTTCCAGAACACCGTTTGCAAGTTTCTAAATAAATCTATGCTCCGCCATAGCATTTTTCCATGTTTTGATGGAAGTAAGTGCCAAAGGAGGTGTTTAGTCTATTTAAATGTATTTATAGAGAAGAAATATACACAGAAAAGAAATACAAATCTACTGGCCATCCAAACCCCAAAATAGTATCCATTTTTTTCCACCATCCTAAATCTAAAGTATATTTGGCTCTCGGGTAACCACTAGTGAGATCAAAATTTTAGGATTGAGGAAGATGAGTGATTGGGTTTCAGGATTCTGAGTTTTCCAACTTGTGCTTTTGGAAGTATTTTGCATGTGAATGAAAACGACAGTTAAGCCCCAAATGGCCTCCTGCCCTAATGGAACACTAGACATTCCTTTTGCTTGAGGCTATTCTTTGATGAACGTTGAATTCATTAGGTTTTAAAAGCCCGCTGTTATTCTAGCTTTGGACAAACAGACCCAGATAAAAGGTGAACATAAGAACCCACCTGCAATTCTGCCAAATTTCTACTGAGGAAAGAGAAAGCACTAGGAGGCTTGCAAGCAGGTAGCCCAGAGGGGTCCTGGCATGCAGTGTCACGTACCCAGTGTCTCAGTAGCAGCCTTGGTTTGCAAAGAGAAATGGAGGCAGAAACTGGTTTTTACTCCATGGTGTTCAGCTACCTCTTGAAACACCACCCCCCTGGCGCACCCTGGGCCAGGATGGTCGGAGCTGGTGGACTAAAGCCTGACCCACCCAGGGGCCTGGGAACCAGTTTCCCACCTGTTCTCCGGCTGCCGCAGACCCCTCCCCGAGGGAATCCCACTCTGTGGGACTGGAAGCTTCTCCAGGTTGTGTCTCAGTCATGTTGGCCTTCCACATGTGGAAATTAGGCAGTCACACCCCACCCAGAATCTTCTCCTATTCCCCTGGGATCCACACACCAGTGTCAGAAGAACAGGGCCGGGCCCCTGGCTCCAGCCCTCGGGAGTGTGGCCGGCCACAGACTCAGGGAGGAGCACCCCAGTTGGGCAAAGCTTCGGGTCAGGAGACACAAGAAGATGGTGGGTGTGCAGTTCTCTCCCGAGGCTGCTAGCCCTCTGGACCCTGACACCATCCCCTGCCCGGCTTGGGCAGGCCTGGCCTTGCTGGGCAGACAGACCAGGGTTTTGTTGAGGTTTCCTTCTGCAGCCATGCTAACAACAGGTGCAGGGGCTCTGCTACTGAAAATAGAGCCTGGAAGGAAGGAAGTGGCCAGGCCTAATAGCCGGTGTGAGCAAAAATGTGAAGTCTGTCCAAGAACTTGAGTCATTCCATGGAAGGGTTGGAAGGCTTGAGATGTGGGACCTGTCAGAGTTCACACGATCTCAAAGAGTTTTCTGGAGTCCTTTAGGCAATTTCTTGAGAAGAAAAGCAGCCCAGGTGGTGCCTCTGTTCCCTAAGCATGCTGCCCTCGGGCGGCTTGGTCAGTTTCCCTGTATCTGCTTTGTAAACACGTTCAGACGGCGCTTGCTGTTTCTGAGGAATGCATTGTGCTGGTTGTGCAACTCCGGCTCCGTTAACCCCTCACACACACGGCCGGAGAAACGCCACCGTCACATGGCACAGTTGATTTTAGCAACTCAACTGTTTTTGCAGGTGCTCAACGAACTCCAGGGTGACGGCATCGCTAAGTTTCGGTTTGTGTTGAGAAGAATGTTTGAAAATCTAAGCATCCAAGCATTCAACCACATGAATCATCGGGAAACGAAACTCTCCAGCATGATCCGTCTACTGGAAGCTTGGGTCGTAGAACTGAGCATGCTCACATTCTCCAGTTCTCAGTAATGCAGCAGATCAAAGCCATTATTTTGAATCACAAATTATACTTGAACTCGATGTCTGAAATTTCAGGATAATGTTAGCCGCTAGAGGCTAGGGAGGGGAGGAGGGGAGGGGGGAGTTATTTATGGTTTGTGATGGCTAAGCATTTATTTATCCCTAGAATTAACATGATAAATATTCTCAATAGAATTCACTTTTCTATCTCCCAATGACATTATAAGCAGATTTCCCTTGCCTTCCCAAAGGATCTAGTGCTGTAACTTCTCTCTGGGAAGCTCCTGTATCAAGTTTTTTTAATTTAATTATGAAATATGCTATTAATTATATTTCACACCCTGAGCTGTAGCATATTCAGTGCATAACCAAAAAAGAAGATTGATAAAAGTGTAGAAGGCAGCCCAAGGCCATTGCTCAAATTTCACCCTGATGGCTTCTGCAATCATTCACAAGACAACTGTGACGTGGGAAGGAAACCCCAGGCTGGTTTAAAAGATGCGTGTTTGCAAACTTTAATTTGCAAGATGGATTTAAAATAATATAATTTCAAATGCCTTTCTTTACCACCTCATGAATTTAACTAGGGCAACTAATCATCTTGGTTTGCTCAGGTCATGGGATTTCAGTGCTAAAACTGAGAAAATATCAGGCAAACCAGAAGGATTTGGTCACCCTAAATTTAATGCCAAGATTGAGAGAACACATATCACTTTGCTTTCTCTGAGGATTTTCTAAACCCAGGTGAAAGTTTCATGAAAAGGCATAATTCAGGGTATATTGTTGATGACCTTGTTACTAATGCAGTAATTAGGAGTAGTGTTCAGGTAAGAGGGCTTCCCAAGTGACACTAGTGATAAAGAACCCCTCCGACAATGCAAGAGAGGTAAGAGATGCAGGTTCGATCCCTGGGTTGGGAAGATCCCTTGGAGGAGGGCATGGCAACCCACTCCAGTGTTCATGCCTGGAGAATCCCATGGTCAGAGGAGCCTGGTGGGCTACAGTCCATAGGGTCACAAAGAGTCAGACACAACTGAAGCGACTTAAAATGCACACACCAACATTCTGTTAAGAAAAATAGATTCATTTATTCAACACTATGGAGTTCCTACTCTTTGCCACAAAGGTTCTAAGTGTTAGAAGCCTGTACAGAAGTGAGCAAAACAAAGTTTGTGTTTGAATAGAGATTAAATTCTAGCAGTGGTGGACATCCAACCAATAAACAATCTTTGGTGGTGGTTTAGTCACTAAGTCATGTCCAACTCTTGGAACTCTATGGACTGTAGCCCAGCAGGCTCCTCTGTCCATGGCATTATCAAGCAAGAATACTGCAGTGGGTTAACATTTCGTCCTCCAGTGAATCTTCCCCACCCAGGGATCAAACTCATGTCATTTGCGTTGCAGGTCGATTCTTTACCAACTGAGCCACTAGGGAAGCCCAATGAATCTTTCAGTTCAGTTCAATCAGTTCAGTTGCTCAGTCGTGTCCAACTCTCTGCGACCCCATGAATCGCAGCACACCAGGCCTCCCTGTCCATCACCAACTCCTGAAGTTTACCCAAACTCATGTCCATCGAATCAGTGATGCCATCCAGCCATCTCATCTGTCATCCCCTTCTCCTGCGCCCAATCCNATGTCTTTAAGAGACAATAAATACTATGGAGAAAAATAAAGCTGGACCAGGGAGAGTAGGATTCATGGAGATATTTAGAACTCTCATTTTAGGGCTTAAAGTATCCATTGGAGGATTGACAGTTGTAAAGCCCAGCAGTTAGTGGGAGAGATGGGGAACTGTGTGCATCAGCGGGGTTCGGTTGCAGGAAGCAGAAGCTGCTCTGGCTATTTTCAGCAGAGAGGCATGGAATGGGGAGAAGCAGGTGTTTGTGTTGGGGAAGGCTGGAGGCGCCGAGAGCAGGCTGCCTCACCTCAGCCTCCGCCATCAAATTCAGAAACCTGGCGCTGGAAGTACCTAACAATAGTGAGGACGTGATGTTTTAGTGGAAATTTGAGAACCAAGAAGTCCCTGTCAGCCCCAACCTACCTCTGGTGTGTGTGTGCCGTTGCTTCAGTCGTGTCCAACTCTGTGCGACCGTATGGACTGCAGCCCACCAGGCTCCTCGATCCATGATTCTCCAGGCAAAAGAACTGGAGTGGGTTGCCATGCCCTCATCCAGGGATCTATCTGACTCAGGGATAGAACCCATGTTTCTTACATCTCCTGCACTGGCAGACAGGTTCTTTACCACTAGCGCCGAAAGCCTCTCGGGGCCCGTTAAATTAGTGACTAAACCTTGAGACGCAGCTTTAGAAAGTCCCAGTGTCTCACAATCACGTTGCCCGATGATTACAAGTGAATGCGAAGGAAGGTGGCTTCTGCCTCCATCCTGACTCTCAGTCTCACTCATCCGCAGATAACTAACTCGTCGAACCAGATTCGCAGTTTAGAAGCCCAGATGCAAGAACAACTAGAAAATAAGGCTGTCCATTTCCAGCTTTGGTGTTAGAGGAAAGCAGAAGAGAGAAAGTTGGGCAGGACTTCCCTGATGTTAAGGTTCCTGTGCTTCCAGTCTGGGGGGATGGATTTTATTCCCTCCCCCATCCAATTCGGGCTTGGGGATTGCTGAGTGCTTGCTTGGGATAAGCATACACCTCAAGGAATTCACTCTGCCAATAACACTAAAGGAAGTAAAAACTTCCAAATAAGAGTATCCAGAGACAGAGTCATCATCCTGTACTTCCCGTGTGTATGGGACTGCAAGGTGGTGTAGTGGAAAGAGATTGGGTTTTTGAAATCAGATGAACCTGGGTTCAGTTCTCACTTGCTGCTGACTTTTCGGAAATCTCTTAATATCTATACAAAATAGGATTTTTTTGTATATAAAAGAAGACATTAACATCTTACTCACAAGAATGTTGTGAGAAAGATCTTGTCATTAAAGTCTGGACTGTGTTGTATGCACTCGGTTTTATCAAGCACATAATCTGGATATAAAATACCCAGGATCCATATTACAGAGTGCTACTTCCAAATGACGTATTCACTTCAGATTTATTTAATTCAAGAATTTATCCCTGAGGATTCCAGAGCTCAAACATGTGACCCCAATTTCTATGTAGCCCCAAATTAGTGGGGTCTCGCCCCCTAGCTCCTGGTCCAGGCTTTGTTGGGCAAGACTCATTTTATGATTGAGTTGGCTTAGAGTTAAGAAAATATTCCTTCCTGGTAGGAGTTGAAGGCAATCAGAATCTGTCAGTAGGGACTTTTATTTTTAACATCATGGACTCAAACACATTTTTTAAATGGCTTCTAAGACCACCAGGTAGAATTTAATTAACTTTTCATTATTGAGGTGATCCTAATTGACTTCATTCTGCGTCAGCAACATGATTTTCATCATAGACCAGTGGGCACGCTGATTCCCACCAGATTCGTGGGATACAGGACATATTGACTCAGCAAGTTTGAAATCAGGTGCATTTCAGCGAACTTATAAATCAGACAAGCACACTATTAAGCTTTTGTGTGTCTTGATATTTTCCTACCCTATCCTAGAATGTTATCTTAGGTCATGGACAGGATAAAGGAAGTTGGATGTGGCGGAAGCTTTGATAGAGTCTGGACATAGACCAGGTGTAGGGGCAGGAGAAGTCCTTTCCAGGGTATCTATTTGCCTCAATGGATCAACACGGGGATTGAGAAGCTTCCTGGGAGAAGACCTAGAAGAGTATGTCAGAGACTAGATCCTGGAAAGACAGTGTAGGCTGAGGCTGTGACCAGCTGGAGCTGGAAAGATGCTGAAGGCGGTGGGCACTGTTCTCAGTAGTGTTGGGACTGCTGCTTGTCCCCATAAGGATACTCCATCACCCTTGAGAGACGTGTAGCCCGAGGCAAGAGAGTGCCTGAGGGTATGTCAGCTGCCATCTCAGGACCCCACCCCCCTTTATGAAGTTGTTGTTCAGTTGCTACGTTGTGTCCGACTCTCTGCAACCACATGGACTTCAACTGCAGCACGCCAGGCTTCCTTTATGCAGAGGCTTGTTTTTTAGTTTCCTGGTTCTTTTATTTTTAGTGGTTGGACGAGCAGTGGCCTGAGACTCAGAAGGAGATGAAGTAGAATGATGGGAACCACCCTGGAGAGGGCAGAGGCAGGTCACCTGAAAAAATGAACATGTAAGAAATAACAAAGAAAATGTGCCAAATGAAGAAGGAAATACAGTAAACACAGCATGCAGTGAATATAACATGAAATAATGACAGCTTTGAGACTAAACAGGAGTGGTATCAATAAATGGAACAGACTTTACTGGTTTCTTTTCTTGTAGTGACAAATGAGCCAGGTATCAACTTAGCTTACAAGGCAATGTTATATTTAATAGACACGCCTCGATCACAGTGATTCAAAAGACCAAAAACTCAGAAACAGGCAAAGTTCTAACAGAAAAATAAAAGCAGTAAGAAAGAAGAGTGATGATCTTTATATCAGATAAAGTGAATTCATGCTAAAAAGCTTTACATGAGAGAAAAAAGCATGCTATCTAAGGCTGAAAAATCACGATTCACAATGAAGATAAATTACAAACATCTCTGCACCAAATGGTACAGCAACCAAGCATATAATGCAGAAATCACATAAAATGAGAATAGAAAGAAATGGAAACTTATTAGTAAAAGGAGACTTCAACACACCATGCTCAGCATGGCAGGTCTGGAGGAAATAAAAGTTTTATTAAACAATTTAGTAAATAATAAGGTGGAACTTATGCATGTATATTCAACACTATACCCTAATAGTAGTGATCTTCTTTTCAAAAGTGATCTTCTTTTCAAATGTAATGGATATGGATAATTTTGAAAAATTGATCACATATTCATTTTATGGTCTAACTAAATTAACCCTCTGAGTAAAGGGGAACTGAGCCCCCACAAGGTAACTCGTTCTCCCAGAGATTTGTGTAAATTCCTTCCAAGGATCTGCATCTTGGCCTGGTTTGACTTTGTTCTCCTATAGGTTCTTGTCGCATATTTCCAAACTGGGGGACTTACTCTTTCTTTTAAAGCTAAGAATTTTTTTCATAGGCAACAAAGCAAAGCTCTTAATCGCTAAGCAGGAAGGGGAGCGGCTTTGCTGTGTGAGCACTTGGAACCATCTTTAAAAGTTTGTTTGCTTTATCTTTAAAAGTTTGTTTGCTTTATAATTTTATCAAAAAGAAAGAATCAAAGGACACCCAAAGCAAAAATAACCACGCGCGGACACGTAAAACTGCAAAGTGCTTTTTATTGGAATTATTCCTCATTCCTTTATCAAATGGGAGTCCATCTTTCACAATAGCTGTGTGCTCACATTCATTCAAATGAGCCTCCTGAGGAAAGGAGGTTTCGTGTCTTAGCACAGCCATGAAAAGACACATTTGCTTATGAGCCCTCAGGAAATGAAGAAATTAGCCTCATGGTAGTTCAGGCAGGAAGCTTAAAATAAGCATAACCATTGTCTTCTTCTTCCTTTTTAGATTGGTTTTCCCTCCATGCTGTGACTTGAACTCTGTGATCTCCAGGTTTGAAGCTGGAGGAGGAGTTGGGATGACAAAGGATAGAGGCAGACACAACTTTCTAGCTGGTGGACAGAGCTCCAGCTCTGCAGAATTCTCCAAGGGCTCGGAATATTCGAAAGCTGCCCTATTTTCTCGAGTTTAACACTCAGTTTATTTTCCCATATGTTAACATTTATGAAATTGGGATCTGTAACGCAAGCTCTGTCAAAAAGATTTGCCTGCTGCTGGGCGGAGAAGTGAGGTGCCAAGACAGTTGGCACTGCCTATGGCCACACAAGCTTTGCCAGCGTAGAAGTATCTCCTCATCCACTTCACCNTAACACTCAGTTTATTTTCCCATATGTTAACATTTATGAAATTGGGATCTGTAACGCAAGCTCTGTCAAAAAGATTTGCCTGCTGCTGGGCGGAGAAGTGAGGTGCCAAGACAGTTGGCACTGCCTATGGCCACACAAGCTTTGCCAGCGTAGAAGTATCTCCTCATCCACTTCACCACTCCTGGTTCACTGTTTGCATTGGTGGCACTACATGCTATTAACTTATCAGTGGATATGTGTCCTAGTGGTCACCGAAAATGTCTTCAAAAAAGCTTAGACTGCTCTACTGTATTGAAGCAGAAGTCAGCTCATGTGCACATACTGAGCGTTACACATTGCCCCACGACACAGGGTACATTATTAAAATTTTCAAAGCTGGGAGAAATTGGTGTGACCCCTTCATGCATCATAAAAAAACTATTATTTAGACCTCAAAATCTTTTAAAGGTTTCTAGTGACTTTCAACAGAAGCTGTTTAATGCTCTTTAAAAAAGGAAAAACGAAATTATAAGTTTAACCAAAGAGGAAATGCCAACACATCCCTAGGGTTCTCTGCGGTGCCTTCAAATTACATTGTCGATCTTAACTGTGCGGCAAAGGCCAAGCTATTTAGTATGACTGAAAGACAGCGTCTCCTCATCAGGCTGTGAATAACTGTAGGTATCCAAAATGACTTGGGAAAATATTTAGTCTCTGATTATGAAATAAGCTACAGAGACTTCCCTGGTGGTCCAGTGGCCAAGACTCTGAGCTCCCAATGCAAAAGGCCTGGGTTCAATCCTTAGTCAGGAAATTAGATCCCACGTGCTGCAACTAAGACCCAGCGGAGTCAAATAAATGAATATTTTTAAAAAAGAAATAAGCTGCAGCTAAACTCTGGTAATAAAAGCAGCATATAATTGTGAAGAGTAGGAGGTGTGTGTCTAGAATCTTTTTTATTTTTTTTGCAAGTGGGTGCTCAGTTGTCCCAGAACTGTTTGTTGAAAAGACTATCTTTTCTCCATTGGGTTTCTTTTGCTCTTTTGTCGAAGATCAGTTAGTTATATTTATTGGGGTCTGTTTCTGGGTTCTGTATTCTGTTTCACTAGTCCATTTGTTTGTTCTTTTGCCAACACCATGCTGTTTTGATTGTCATAACTTTCCAGCCTTGAACCCAGGTAGTGTCCATTCTTCTTCTTCTTCAATATTATGCTGGCTATTCTGGATCATTTGCCAGGAAGTCAAACAAATTGTCCAAATGCTAATCCCTGGGGTTCTTAAATGTCTTAACAATACCTCTAGACAACTACATAACCCCCAAGGTAATATTACAAAATCTACTGTGTTTGGTTTTTCATTTCAACTCTTCTCCACTTAAGGAAGGATCCCATGTACGCACAGCTCACTTTCGCTTCAGTAACTTTGGGGGGGGGTTTGTCTCCTTCCTTTATCAGTCTGTCACAGGGACTCCTTGGACTGGGAAGTTCGCCAAGTTCCTCACATTTCAGCCACAGAAAACAAAACTCACCGGAAGCATATGCTTCCCTTCTCTTCCCAGCAATAATTACTTTATCCAGTCACCAGGAAGTCCTGTCCCCTATCAGCAGCGGAGGGCAGTGTGGTGTCGCTGTGTACGTATGTTACCCACAGTGTGGCATAATAAAGCCATAAATAAGATGCAACAGAAGAGGGTTTTCCCCATGAATGCCCTTCCAATCCCTAAGCTGCCTGATAAGCTTCCTTTGCAGCCTTCTTCCTGCAGGGACCACTCCTGCATGTTTTGGATGCTGGTGCTTCCTCTCTCAGGAGCGTGGTTCACCCTGAGGGCTCCTGGGGAGGTGGGGAGTTGTGCCCGTCTGCATTGGTGCAACACCCCCTCCCCGAATTCTACACATTTTTCTCTTTTAGAAAAGTGACTTATCTCCCCCAAATGTTTTTTCTTTATATTATAATGATGACTTCGACTCAGGAATACTCCAAGTCAGAAAATTCAGTGGAAATGTGTCTGTGCTCACCTAGTGTGCCAGGTACTGTTGCTGCACGAGACTTTTATCCCTGACACTTAGCAGCTTCAAACACCCATTTACTTCATGTTCAGGGATTCCGTGGGTTTGGAATTGAGACAGCAGGAATGGCTTGGCTCTGTTCCATAATATTGTTACTGGTGAATTTGAGGTTCTCGCTTCATCGTGAAAGAAACAGCGGTCCCCAACCTTTTTGGCACCAGGGACTGTTTTCGTGGAAGATAGTTTTTCCACCAAACAGGGGTAGGAGAAGGTTTGGGGATGATTCAAGTGAATTTCTCTTCAAGAAAATTAGAGCTACCAAGGGAACATTTCATGCAAAGATGGGCTCAATAAAGGAGAGAAATAGATCAGAAGATATTAGGAAGAGGTGGCAAGAATACACAGAAGAACTGTACAGAAAAGATCTTCATGACCCAGATAACAATGATGGTGTGATCACTCACCTAGAACCAGACATCCTGGAATGCAAAGTCAAGTGGGCCTTAGGAAGCATCACTACGAACAAAGCTAGAGGGGTGATGGAATTCCAGTTGAGCTATTTCAAATCCTAAAAGGTGATGTTGTGANAGCTGAGCACCAAAGAATTGATGCTTTTGAACTGTAATGTTGGAGAAGACTCTTGAGAGTCCCTTGGACGTGAAGGCGATCCAACCAGTCCGTCCTAAAGGAAATCAGTCCTGAATATTCATTGGAAGGTCTGATGCTGAGGCTGAAACTCTAATACTGTGGGCACCTGATGGGAAGAACTGATTCATTGGAAAAGACCCTGATGCTGGGAAAGATTGAGGGCGGGGACGACAGAAGATGAAATGGTTGGATGGCTTCACTGACTCTCTGGACATGAGTTTGAGCAAGCTTCGGGAGTTGGTGATGGACAGGGAAGCCTGGCATGCTGCAGTCCCTGGGGTCACAAAGAATCGAACATGACTGAGTGACTGAACTGACTGAACTGAAAGTGAATAACGTCTACTGTGCACTTTATTTCTGTTATTACATCAGCTCCACGTCAGACCATCAGGCACTATTAGGTGTTGGACATTGGAACCCCTGATTTAAGTGAAACCTGGCAAAATAGGGAAGGCAAAAAGGAGAACTAGGTGGAGGAGACTGCACTTTTTAAATACAGGGAGGTAGGGAAGCATGGGGTTAACGTGAGTACATCTGTGCGTCTATAGTGCTGGGGCTGGGCTCAGGGCTGAAGGGAGAGAAGCTTGAAATGCACATGGAGTCTGAATTTGTTTGAGCATTTGACTGACAAAGCAAAGGCTCAGGAAGTCTGCTTATATCTGTCCCTCCTGCCTCTCCCCGCTTCCCACCGTTAGTCTATATATATATTTTAAATATTTTGTGTTTACCCCTATAATTTTCCTTTCAAAACAGCCTCCCATGATTTTGTGGCATTGGCACTCTTGGAGGAAATAAAAATACAGAAGAGAGGGCTCTGGATGTGCATACTTTCCCAATGTTTGCAGCTAGGGTCCTTCAAATGGTGCTGACGCCTCTGCCTATCACAGAAGGCTTCGGTCTCACCCACAAAGTAACTATAGGGTGGGTGGGCTTTCCAGTTGCATACGCCCCCTCGTGGAGGCTAGGAGCATCTGTGCTGCTGCTGCTGCCGCCAAGTCGCTTCAGTCGTGTCTGACTGTGCGACCCCATAGATGGCAGCCCACCAGGCTCCCCCGTCCCTGGGATTCTCCAGGCAAGAACATTGGAGTGGGTTGCCATTTCCTTCTCCAAAGGAGCTTCTGTAGATTTACTTATACCCACGTCTTGACTTTGGAGCCGTTCTTAATCCATGTCTCTTCCTCCTCCTCCGCGTCCTGTGCAGTCTAGTCTTCTTCCTCCGCTCCTTCCCCTGCTTCTCTCTGTGTGTCTCTTTCTCCCCTTCACCCTTCAAATCCACCCTCTAGAGGTGAAGGTGATGCTCCAGCTGGGAAGGGACTGGGAGTGTCGGTCCTGCCGGAACTGGAAAGCCCTGGTGTGGCCCCAGGCTGTGGGTCACTGAGCACATAGGCAGCTCCCCGGGCCTCGCGCTGTCCCCGCCCTGTCCGTGCTCCGCACCCTCGACTCAAGGTTGGCCTTGGCCTCTGTTCCAAGAGGGCTGCACATTCCTCACTGTGTTTTCAGACTCTCTGCTGTCCACCTGCCTGCTGGTCATTCAGGAGAAAACTCAGGCATGGCTGGATGTCAGGGGAGAAACTGATCATTATGAAGATTCAAGGGACAGCCCCAGAGACGATCGGAGAGACTGAGGCCACACGGCTGGGGAAAGACGGCAGGTGCTGGGGGGACCCGTCAAGGAGGTTCTTCCGCTGATACGGGGTGCCTTTCTTTCTGTACAATAAACAAGACATAGCCAGCATTCAGAGAGCTGTTCCGGAGAGGGACGTGCCACAGGAAGGGCGGGGGGCCTCTGTCACCATCTCAGAAAGACCCAGAAACAGGTCTGGGAAGGAGATGCATATGTACAAAATTTTGACTCACTTATTCAATAAATAATAATGATGCAAGGAAGAATTAGGGTTATGGGACTAAGAGATATCAACGACTGTATAAAATAGATAGGCAACTAGGATACACTGTATAGCATGGGAACTATAGCCAGTAAATTGTTACAACCTATAACAGAGTCTAATCTGCACAAATACTGAATCCCTCCGCTGTACCGGCAACATATAATATTACAAATCAACTGTACTTCAGTGAAAAAAAAAATAATGAGAAATGAGTTACACACAATGGATTCGTATGTGCCCATAAGGTACAGATCGAATACCTATGTGAACTGGATTTAATGACACGTTAAGGAACTCTTTCTGGAGCAATTATGAAGCTCTCTCTCTGGAAGGCTTGAAAAAATGGGTCCATTAAACTTGTTGACATGGGGGCTTATTAAAGGCCAGAGGAGGAAAGAATCAGGGAGGTAATTCTCACTGTGAGGCCCCTGGCCGGGGAAGCTACACCTGCAGAGGTAAATATTTGCTCACTAGTTGGTTCAGCAAATCACCATGCTGACACACCCATCTGCTACCAAGGTCCAGAAGCTGGTACGGTGAGAAGGGGAGAATCAGGTTGGCCTTTGTGTTCTAAAGGAAGGACATGAATGAAGTACAGTGGACCTTGACCTTCCGTTAACATGGCAGAGCAGTGTTCTGCGATCCGCTGAAATCCCATCATCCCTCCGCACCCGCAGATCCATCAGGTGGTGTTTTTCCATGGACCGTATTCCAGCACAATGCTCTGGAGAAAAGCTTGGGAAGTTGACACTAGTACAGTACCGTACAGGATGAGGGGCTGGGGGTGGAGAGGAAAGAAAAGGACTTACATGCTTTTGAAAAATCCTTGCCAAAAGATAAGCTTGTTTGTGCAACCTCCAGCACGGGTGGGGGCAGGGAGGACTCTGTGCCACCAGTACTAAAGAAAGAACTTTAGTCAGCAAATAAATACACAGTTCATACCAGCCAGTGGGTAGGGGAAGGACTGAGTCTGTAAATAGTCCGAGAGCAATAATTTTTGAAGGCAGATTTAGGGCGAGGTGTCTGACTTAATTTCGTTGGTATGGAGTGATGATTTGGAGTCTACATTCAGAAAAAAAAAAAAAAATTCATCTCATGAAGCTACAAACCAAAGTCTACAAACAGGTCTCTTCATAGACCCTGATCAGTGGATTCAAATGATGGTGTCCTACGTCCTGGGGCCCAGTTGGCTTGCTGTTGGCTTCACACCAACCTCTGGGTAACAGAGCCTTGCCATCAGGGAAGCTGGGTAGGCATTGAGGCCAACTAGGGGGAATATGAAATGAGTCAGTCATTCTGTGAGTCCTGGCTGTTACCAGGAAGTGATCTAAAAAAAAAAAAAAAGAGCGAGAATAAATATGCATACCGAAAGTTGGAACTGAGATCTTGTACTGAAAGGCTGTTTGCAGTAGTTCATTCACTTCAAGGTACAAAAACCCACCTTCTCTCTGGATGGAGGCACTGAAAGCTGGCTGGTCTGGGGCTCTGCGTGTGACCAGATGGTGCCTGGGGTCCACTTCCAGATGGGGCAAGCTCCAGGGGAAGAAGCCTTTACTTGAATGAAAAGCAGACTTTACTGAAAGTTTCTCAGTGACAGGTTTTCCATCATTAGTGGCCAGGAGGCAAGTTCCAAAACTCTCCTTAAGGGAAGCTTGAAGAGATCCAAAGACAGGGTCCTAAAGCCTGGGGAATTCATCCCGAGACAGATGGACACAGCAGCAACCTAGGGGGTTTGAGTGTGGGACTCACATCCAGCCACAGGCAGGGTTTTCTCAGCAGAGGGTGACACACTGGCTCTGGGTGGGGGGCACCTCTCCCAGGAAGATCTTGGCCAGAGAGGATGGTCTAGGGTGTCTGAATATCCACAGGACTTTTGAGGACATTGGGTGAAGCTTGGGGTAGGACACCATAAGACCTCTGATTAAGACTAAAACACTGGCTGAATGCTTATGTGTGAATTTTATTTTTAAGTTGTGACTTCCTTCCTGTCTTCTGTGGCCAGTGCCTGAGCCGGAGGAGGGCGAGTTGTTACCATTCTGCAAGAGAAGTTTCCCCAGCTTTCTGGGTAGATTCTTGGGGCAATAGACATCTGACCCCTCT
>SJYA01003270.1:970286-1049291 GCA_006410615.1 Neotragus moschatus
AAAAAAAAAAAAAGGTTAGTGTGTTTTTTCAGTTGGTCAGAAGATATTTATGGACCCTCCCCTGGGTGCAGAGTGATGTAATGGGTCCTGAGGGAAAGCAATTAAAGAGCAGGCTTGGGATCTGACCAGCTGTATTTACAACCTTTTGAAAGAGGAGGTCTCATGTGTCATGTAAGACACTTGCCCCTTGGAGCCCAGCAGATCGGGGTGCAGACAGAAGGAGGGGCAGCCCAGGGGCCCACTGTGGGGGAGATCAGCAGAAACCCCAAATTCAAATTTATACTGTGTTCTGGGAAAAACAATAAAAGCAAGTGACCCAGGCCTCTCTCAACCTCTGAGAGATACTGGGGACACAAGCGGAAAGACGGCTGTGACGAGTGGTGACGATCGCAGCCCCAGCTCTGTTGCCTCTCCTGTCCAGCCAGTCATTCAGCTCTTGTCTTCTTCTGCCCAGCCCTCTTCCTGCTCTTTAGACGCTTGAGAGTTATCCCAAGGTAGATCTAGGGGCTGCGGATGTTATGGAAACAATTTGGCTTTGGAGTAAGTCAGACCTAGGTTCAAATTCTCCGACTGTACCATTTATAATGTTAGACTTTATTTTCCTACTCTGAAAAATGGGTGCACCTAAGCCTAGCAGTTGTAGTAGTTGGGAAGACTGCAGTGGATTCTGTGTGCAAACACACAGCGTAGCGCCTGGCCCAGGACAGAGGCTTGGTGACGATGGCTTGTCTCTCAGCCCTTGTAGGGGTAGCCAGTCACTGGGATTCACCCATATTGACGTGCGGGTGGAACAGACCAGCATGGAAACTGGTTGTGTTGCTGACTAGATGCAAGGTCCCCCATGTCCCTGTTTCTGAAGAAGCCAGAATGATTCCACTGTTGTTTTGCAAAGAGGAGTGTGACACGCAAGTTAGAACCAGCATTGGCACATTCCCCGCCAATCCCAAGGAAGAAAAGAGTAAATGGCCGAGAAGAAGAGCGGTTTGGTCATCAGATGGTTAAATGTGGTGAGGTAATGTTCTGTTAGAGGTTTTGAAACATTCAGCGTCTGTTCTCTTTGCTTCAGATAGCCCTGAGTAGAAAGCATCTGGAGATAGGCGCACATCTGTGGGAAGCACCTGTGTGTGTGGAGCAGGGTGCTGGCTGTTCCTCTACAGTCTCTCAGTTCCATTCCCACCTCCTTGTCCTTCTCTACAGAGGGGGTGGAAGCCTGCAAACCACATTTCCCAGACCCCCCAGCCAGCTGGCTTCCCAGTGAGCTCTACCAAAGGCAGACACCGGTGGGAGACTGGAAGGTGAGTGGAAGGAAGAAGCCAATTTTAAAAAAAAAAATTTTTTTTTTTGCTGAAGTCTTTGGCAGTGGCAGCAGCAACAGCAGGGGGTGATGTGGGTTTGTGCTTAGGTAGTTGAATTTCAGCAGTGGAGGCAGGGGTGCTCCTAGATCCCGGCTCTGGAAGAAGCAGGATCAGTGATGGGCAAGCATGGATGGGAATTCAGCCTCCTGGCCTCTTGAGAGATGTTCCAAGAATAATAGCAGCAGAGCAGTGACTATACGAGCAGCCTCAGCCACAAAGCAATGGAGCATTCTGGATAAGGCCTTTTTATTTTTTCCTCAACACTACTTTTTTTTTGTCTTGGTCAGCTCCAGGATGGTGCTAGCTTCCTGCAGTTACTAATCACTGAGTGATCTCAGCTTCTCTCTTTTTTTCCTCCGGCCCTTCACAATATTTATAGCTGATTTCCTATGGTAACGCTCTTCTATCTGAAAGTCCTAGAGTAGTTTCTGTTTTGCTAACTGGACACTGACCCATACAAATAAACTAACCAAAAAAAAAAAAAAAAACTGAAGGCAAATCAAATAAAAACTTCAACATCCTTAATCTCCTACTCCTACATTTTGGAGCTTACAGTGAGGAAGGGATAAGAAAGATTTTATCCCTAAAATTTGGCAGCAAAACTCAGTTTCTTGTCATATGTCCTGTAGGTTCTACCAAAAAAGAAAGATTAACAAGACAAGTGTTCTAGAACAAGACTTGCCTATGAGAGATGCCTGTCTATAATCTTAGTCTGTTAAGGGCCTTAATAATAGGTACCCCCTCTCTAGGTATTTTTTATACTCAGTCTTTCAAAGATGCTGTTTCGCTTAATTGCCATAATAACCCTAGAAATTAGGTACTGTTCTCATTTCATATATGAGGAAGATAAAATGCCTTTAATGGAACTGATTTATTGTTTAATGGCTGCTTAGGCCTCCCTTTCTAGAACACATACTTTTTGCAACATGACCTAGCCACTCCTCCCATTCAGGGGCACAGTCTGTTTCTTCACTCCCTAGAATTTGAGACGAACTTGTGACTTATTCTGGCCTGTAGAATGTGCCAGAAGAGACCTGCGAGTTCCAGAACCCAAGTTCAAGAGAGCCGGCAGCTTCTGTTTGCCGTCCCCAGGAAGACGGTCCTGTAATGGCCCTGAGGGCAGCAGGCTTTGCTTATCGAAGGATGAGAAACCGTGGGGAAGAGACACATCAGAGCATTCAGAGTTATATAAGGACAATGTTAGAGTTCACACTGATTACTTGAGGCCAAAACATCCCTTCCTCAGTCTAATTCCGCTGGTGACCTTGGGAAGGAATTGAGCTCTAACCCGGTTAGCATCATCTGGTAAATAGGGCTGGCCCTGGGCTTAGGCAAGAGGAAACGGGTACCACTGTTGGATACAGGCAGATTCTGACCACGACTCTAGGCCCTGGCGACAGGGAAAGAGGAGGGCTCTCTCTCTCTTTTTTCCTAAGAATTAAAGCTTCTTCTTTAAAAAAAAAAAATTACGCATTTACGGCTGTGCTGGGTCTTTGCTGCTGCGCGGGCTTTCCTCTAGTTTTGGTGAGCAGGGGCTGCTCTCTAGTTTCAGTGCACAAGCTTCTCATTGTGATGGCTTCTCTTGTTGCAGGGCAGGAACTCTAACACACACCGGCTGCAGGAGTTGGGCTCTAAAGCACAGGCTCAGTAGTTGCGGTGCTCGGGCTAAGTTGCACCGAGATACGGGATCTTAGGGATTGAACTCGGGTCGCCTGCATTGGCAGGCAGATTCTTTACCACTGAGCTACCTGGCAAGCCCACGAGAGGGCTCTCTTAAGCTCAGAGCCTGGTTGAAGGCCTGGATCTCCTGTCTGAGTTCAGACTGGAAACAATAAAACGTCACAGTAAAAAAGGCGGTAATGTCTGCAAATAACATAGGCAGTGTGACCGCTGCTTCTTTTTAACTGAACCCCAGGAGCAAGTACAATTGTGAAGGACCCTCCTCAGGATTGAATACACACTCCAGGGGAGGTTTGCGGGGAGATTATTAGGAAGATCCTGCTCTCGGGGCAACTATAAGCACTTCCCTTGTCCTCATTCTCCGTAAACACCAGCGGCTTGGATATTTAACTCAACGGATCTTAGAGGTAATTTTCCTTGGTAAAATAAGAGGTGTTCCACACACGTGAGTTGGTTGAAAGGACTGTATCAGACATTCTGGCTCTCGCTTACAAAGGTCATTATGATCTAGAGAGCCTAATTAATAGCGTATGCCCTTCCCAGGGCTGACTCTGGCTTCAGATTTGAAGCGGGACCTGTAGGAACATTCTCACACAGGACTCTGTCTAGAAGTGTAGCTAAATCTAGTGCTTGAATATTGTCACATCTGCCTTAAGTGAATCTGTTATACAAGGAATTTGTCAGCGTGCCAAGAGGACGGAGAACGGATACCTCACTGAGTTTACAGAACTGGTTATGCAACTCTCTCGTGCCTGCTGCCTTTAAATGTTTATTTTATGGAATTCAGCCTGAGACTTGCTTTCCTTGTCAGATATGTGCGTGTGTGTGTGTGTGCGTGTGTGTGTGTGGAGTCCTCAGGTGTTTGGCTCTTTGAGACCCTATGGACTGTGCCACTGAGAAATGAGGATGAAGACACAGCCCTCCCCGACCTCTGCTGCAGACACACAGGCCCACGTGACGCCCACAAGTAAAGGTTTACGTCCCTTAGTTTAAGGAGGTTCTCAGAAGCTGGAATAAAACCTGAATCCATTGTTAAGCCTCCTGGTTGCAGCAGCTGAAGTGGTCTTCATTTCTCTGCCCCCTTACATTTCTACATATTAGTTTTTCCACCACTAAACCTGTTAGGGTAAGCTGCCTCAGTTCTTTTATTGGAAGGACTTATAAGGTGTATGAGATGGTATTGAGATAGAAGAAAATTAAAGAGGGCATCTCACTGATCCAGGAACCAACTTTTTTTTTTTTTTTTTAATGTGTGTGTCTGTGTTTATAGGGTCATATGTGTGAAGAATCCTTTCCAGATTTTGAAAATATACTTCAGGCAGGGCTACCATCCCTGTAGCCAACAGCTCCCGCTAAAGCTACAATTTCTCCCTGCTGGCCTGAGCCAAGTGCTCCTCTTAATTTCACAGCTTCAGAAAACCTGCTCAGCTTCAACTTGTTTTGGCACTGAGCCCATTATTTTGTTTGCTTTTAATTATCTTTCAGGACCACCACACTGGGTGATGTACATCTTTTTTCTGCCCCCGATCTCACATCTTTGTACCACAAATACACCACCGAGTGACACTCTATTTCTGCGTATGCCAACTTTGGTTTTGGCAAATGAGAAAATGCTTACTTCTTGTTATCTGTGGTGTGAAATTCCTTTGGGGAGCCCCACCAATAAAGTAAATAAGACCATCAGGAGTCCTTAGACTCACTAAAATTCCAGACTCTCTAAAAACAATATTTTCTGTCTAATCTTAACGTTAACAAAACGATCCAAAGCATGGGAGCCAAAGCATGGCTGTGGGATGAGCTATTTGGGACACTAACTGCATGACATTTAGAATAACCAAGTCACCGTGGACATTAAGGTATCAGTGAGAAGTGTCTGTTTCTCTGATGCACACTTATAAATGCCTCATAATGATGTAGGTGTGTCATGTGTAAGCACGCACCCCAAACAGCAGAGAAAGTCGACTATATCGTATCACTACCAGGAACATTCATGTTGAAAAGCTGTAGTCAGTTTAACTTGTTACCACTCTTGGCCTTGAACTAAGCTTTGTGGTCACTCTGTGAGAAACCATCATAAACACAAAATCGGCATGTGTTAAATGATTCCAACAGAGGCCAGCAAACAACGTTTTCAGAAAGGGCCTTTGCTCTTTGTTAGTGGCAATAAAATATGTTTCCTTGGGAGGACAGTTGCCTCTTCTTTAAAGGGCAGAGGATGGGGACAGGGGAGCTGATTGAGATTTATGCCAGTGGAATGCAGGAGAGTTGCATTTATAAGGCATTATGCTCACCCCGCTGGGTGTGGCCTTATTCAGGAAAGCCAAGGAGATTTTTTTTGGATGCATTAAACTATGAGTGATTGTCCGTTCATAAAAACTTGGACCAATTATCATTAAGCTTCATGCCAGTAGAATGGTTCTTGGATGTTTAACCAGAATGCTTAAGGAACCAGGCAAGGGGCTTCTTAGCTCATTCCTCCATGGACCCTGCTAGCCCTTGAAAACAATTCTCTGTCAGCTCCACGGTCTTTCAGTTGGAACCACAAAGCCTAAACTTAACAATTTAACAATTTTTTGACTCAGCGACTATCCACCCCTCATCTATCCACATATTCAATGATTCCAGCCTTTGATGTATTCCTACTGCATGCTACCAACTGAATTTTATAGATGAGCAAATCGAAGCTCGGGTTTCCCAGATGTCCCTAGTGGTTAAGAATCAGCCTGCCAATGCAGGAGTCTAAGAGACTCAGGTTCGATCTCTGGGTTGAGATCCCCTGAAAGAGGAAATGGCAACCCACTCCAGTATTCTTGCCTGGAAAATTCCATAGACAGAGGAGCCCGGTGGGCTATGATCCATGGGGTTGCAGAGTCAGACACAGATGAATGAATGAGCACAGATCAAAGCTCAGATAATGCATAACTTCCCCAAAGCCAAAAGCTGCTAAGAAGCAGAGTTGGGATCTGGGAGCATTTTTTAAGTTCCTTAGACTTTAAGTCCCATGCTTTTTATTCATTTAATTTCAACATCTAGTAAAAATTTAAAATCTGGTGATAATTCACCTTTAGTTACGGGTCATTTTACTCTTAAATGGACTTTTCCAGCTATTCTACCCAACTAGATAAGGGTACCTTTAGTGTTACCTTCCTAAGTGGCTTTGGTTTTTATCTTCTATAGGTCAGGAGGAGAAAAATAGGTTTGAGATTGTGGATTGGGAGCATCGGTTCAGAGTGGGCCAAGCCTTAACTGCAGTATCTCTTACGTTTTTAATGATACCGCAGGGTAGGAAAAACACTTTCTCTACCCTCCTGCATTCGGTATCTGGTTGCCCTGTGAATTATATTGGCAAAAGACAGATTAATGAGAGAAAAAGACAGATTCAATTGATTCATTTTTCCCATATTGATTCGTGATTCTCTAAACAGCCTCTCACTGCTTCTCTTGGCATCCTAAGAAATCAGCCTTTTAACCCAGCATACATTGATCATACTCGATGGCCACGCTACAGAGGTAGGAATGTGCATCTCAGGAGGATATATAGGGCCAATTCACACATAAGAAACCTCTGTGATCCACTGCTGAAATGCAACCCCTACTAGAGTGTAACAGGACACTGGGCACATTGTCTAAAGATCGAAGAGAGGAAGTAAGAGCAAAGCCCATGAAACCCCGTCCAGACCAGCAGGGAAATTCCATGTCATTGGGTTCTGCCCACACAGGTGGGAGCCCTGCTCTGCAATGACCCCATCGTTCTGCGGTGTCCCCCCCTGTTCTGTGTCTCTCGGTGCCTCTGAGGCACTGTCAGAAGGATAACCCATCGTGGCAGGCTCTGGACTGGCTGAAGGTGCTGATGCAAATGTCAACACCAGCCCTGTCATGATGTCATAATCTAAAGGTCAGCAGCTGGGTCCCCTGGCATTTGGGGTCTGCAGGGGTGGAAAGGCTCTGTCACTACCCCCAGCCACAGGGCCCAGACCACATCCATCCACTGGCTTCCATGGGGCCTGGGACTGGGCTGGGCCCTGGTGGCCACTAGGGGACAGTGTTTGAGGACGCAGAAGCCCCTTGGATGGGTGCGGTGGCGGCCGGGCCTTCAGTGTACTCTCTTAAGTGCTTTCTTCCCGTCCTCTAGAACGAGCTCACTTAGCCTGCCTTCCTTCCAGACTCGAGCACAGTGTGCAGAGCAACCTCCGTCTCCCGAGAGGTGATGGAGAAGATAGGACCGCAGTAGGTGTTTTGACTTTGAGTAGACCCCCTGAGTGTGCCCTGCAGCGGGAGTCGGGGTCCAGCCTCAGATCTGGGAGCTCCTNAGGCTCCCCCGTCCCTGGGGCTCTCCAGGCAGGAGCGCTGGAGTGGCTGCCACCGCTTTCCCCGGATGCCTTCCTACGGAGCCTCTTGTTTTTTTTTTAGATGTCACTTGTTTTTGTGGTGTTTATGCTTTGTGTACTTCATGCTTTTGTCCTTTTCAAACAGCTGGAGATGTTTGTGGGTTTCAGGTCCCTGGCACAACTGTTCTGTTCCTTTGTAAGCTTCCTCTTGTGGGTAGAACACCGATCTGTTGCTGTTTTATTATTGTCGTCTTTTACTAAAAGCAGGAATCTGATTTCATTCCTTTCACATCCATCAAAACGTCTTTTCCTAGAACTGGCGTTCTTCCACTGTTATTTGGTTAACTTGCCACATACAAGTGATTTTTCATTTCTTGATTGGGGAAAGAAGCTCTCAAGGGTGATGTCGAGCTGGAGAACACCAGCTTTCCTACTAGAGACAAAGGGCTTGCTTCTCTACCATTTAGGTACCCAGCCAGCCTCTAGCACCGTGAAGCTTCTGGCTTTTGTGAAAGTTAGTGATCTTTGGAGAAAATGTCTCATATTTAAGTTTATCTTGAGTTAAAAAAAAAATTCTTATATAACTTAAATGNAGAACACCAGCTTTCCTACTAGAGACAAAGGGCTTGCTTCTCTACCATTTAGGTACCCAGCCAGCCTCTAGCACCGTGAAGCTTCTGGCTTTTGTGAAAGTTAGTGATCTTTGGAGAAAATGTCTCATATTTAAGTTTATCTTGAGTTAAAAAAAAAATTCTTATATAACTTAAATGGATGAACTGCTGAAATTAATTACATAATAACTATTCTGAACTGTTCGTGTGTGTGTGTGTGTGTGTGTGTAGTTCTCTTTATTTGTAAAAGTCTCAGATTGTAACCTTTCTTTATAGACTCCCATTTCTTTTCCTGGTATTACTGTTAAGAAACAAACAAGTGTTATTTTTCTCATTTTTTGGGTGGTCAAAATGCAGCCAGGCTAAGTGAGCAGAAACAGAATAACAGAGAAGGGAATAAATGTCTCCTGACTCCAAGCCTGCTGCCTGCAGCACTTTGAAGGTGCCGCTTCTATGAAAGTTAGTGATATTTGGAGGAAAATGCCACCGTGAAAGCGCCCTGTGGCTTCCACTGGACCAAAGGGATGCTGTGTCTCCCATGGGAAGGCAACGTGGTGATGTGTTTTTGAAAAGTCATGTAGGTCTGTAACTGCTAAAGGGAGGCAGTGTTCTTTGATTACTGCAAGAGTCTGTTAGCTGATTAGAGAAGGTTCTTAATAATATAGGAGGCAGGAGAATTCCTGCAAGCTTCTCCTGACTGTGCAATCCATTTGGGGACTCATTACTGAAATACCATTTAATGCCTGAAATAAGAATAGTGAGCATTTTCAGACAACACCTTATGTAAGGACTATGTATGATCAATTATTTTTTTCCCAAGGAGGAGATAAACATTTTATTGAAAAATATATATGTTTAACCTTTTTCCTAATTATGATATATATATTCATAGAAGTTTAGAATGTGCAAAGGTGCAAAACTGAATTGTCTGTAATTCTCTCACTTTGATATAATTGTTTTTTAGATNCTCCTAGCTGCAGTCATACAGGATCTTCCGTCTTTTGTGGCATGCGAATTCTTAGTTGTAGCACGTGGGATCTAGTTTCCTGATCAGGGATTGAAACCAGGCCCCCTGAGTCGGGAGCACAGTCTTAGCCACTGGACTACCAGGGAAATCCCCAGACACACATCTCAGTAAAAGATGACTGTTTATCTCAAAGAGCAGACATCTCAGATTAATGATCTTTGTGCTTTTCTGTGTTTGGGAAGATACAAGAATCTGGAATCTTTGGAATTCTTCCTGAGATATGCGTCTTAATTATCTGTGGACTCCTTTATCCAAAGCACAGAATACCTCATTCTTGTTTTCTCCATCCTGAATTCCCACCAGGGTGCACAGGCAGTGAGCCACTGCACGGGGTGTGACTTAACCTTTTATACACCTGGATGGTGAGTGACACTGTTCTTTTGTTATTGTTCACCATATCCATTATTTGGGAAAATCTGTCAATAAGCATACACATATATATGAAGTGAAGTGAAGCAATTTAAATATTTAAAAAGAAATCTGAATATTAAAGAAGTGGGACAATGCACTTATATTTAAGGAAGGTAATTATGTTTTTCATGCCTGTGAGTGTGCGCGCTCAGTCGCTCAGTTGTGTCTGACTCTTTGCAACCCCCTGCGAGGCTCCTTATCCATGGGATCCCCTCAAACACCGTCATTTCATTTACAGATGTATTATATTCAGATATCTCTTTGAGCACATCTAATGGAAAACCCTTCCCAGATATCTTATAATAACTTTTTATCATCAGATAAAATAAAAATGTGCATAAGACAGTTTTAAAAAGTTACCTAAATGACTCAAGACTGGTTTCAAACTGAAAGTAATTATCTTGTTCCTTTCCAGTTAAAATCGTAAGTCTTGAACAGTTGGTAAGTCATCTTTTATCGTGGTGCTCTTAGCTTTGTCAATAACGTGTCTACTGACATTGTCACCCTTCACAAGACCTCGTTTGCTGTGAATCAGTGCTTGGAGGTGCTTCCCAACTTATTTTCACGTTGTCAGCATTTGGCGCTTGCCACGGGCATTTGGCATCTATCTCTACGAGGATTAAGTCTTGTGCTGCTGCAGTGCTGACCTTCACCACCACCTGCAGGAGTCCAGGGAGGAGAACAGAAATGTTCCACTCCGTGCTCAGGAGGAAACTGACAGGACAGGTCTTCAGATGGTCGGATATTCTCAGGAGCTGATTTTATGAACCCAATTCTTGTATCTTCTCCTATCTAGAAAAGCACTAAAGTCCTTCTGTTAGTCACTGTTTCTCGGGACTAGCAGAAGCTTCATGAGACTAGTAGAAACCTTTTGGAACAATACGTGCCTGATTGCACATATTCCCCCCTTTACCAAAATCGTATATATGCTATCCTCCCCCCAACTGCCTGCATCTTTGGAACAGTTCTCAGAGCTATCTGAGGTGCTGTCTCCCTGCTTGCAGTCTTCATTCTGCCCCAAATAAAACAACTCACAACTCTCACTTTGTGCATTTTTAAAGCCGACGATATCATGGCCCACACGGCAAATGCTGACATTTACTCAACTACTGGGGTCCATGGTAAGGCTTCTCCAGGCTGGAAGTGACTGCCCACCCCCGCCTGACCTTCCGAGGCTGAGGGCGCTGTGACCATCCCCAGGAGCCCACCGGAAGCCCTGTAATGGGCTGCGGTGCTCTCACTGGCTGAAATCTGGCTCTGGTTATGGGCCTGAGTGTGGACTGAAAACAAAACCTTAAAATGAGAAATATCACAGGTCACGCTTCAAAAAAAGGAGATTATAGTTTCTGTCATTTAGAACAAATGAGTTACCAGCCTTTCAAAAGTAGTAGTCAGATTCCACACTAGCATAGTCACAAAACTACTCACCCTATACTCAGATGGGCTCAGAAAAGGTGCTTCTCTCTGGCTTGTCTGCTTTTCTTTACGAGCCTACCCCTACAGGGCAATAGGAAAAACCAACTACAGTCTGCTTAGAATGAATGAACTTACCCTGGTGCACTTAGTCTGTCTGCAATAATACAAACTGCATGGAATTCTGCAGGTGAGAACACTGGAGTGGGTGTGCTGTGCTTAGTCGCTCAGTCGTGTCCGACTCTTTGCGACTCCATGGACTGTAGCCCACCAGGCTTATCTGTCCATGGGGATTCTCCAGGCAAGAATATTGGAGTGGGTAGCCATTCCCTTCTCCAGGGGATCTTCCCAACCCAGGGACTGAAGCCAGGTCTCCCATTTCTCCTGCATTGCAAGTGGATTCTTTACCATCTGAGGCACCAGGGAAGCCCATAAACTGTCCCAGTTTCAGAAAAATGTTCAGTGCCTTTAACAGAAATGCTCAGGCTCTCAGTTTCCACTGTCTTCCCTGGTTCTTCTTCAAGAAGATTCCTGTGTCCTGGATGGAGTGACCATTATAACTCATGCTCCATATGGGACACTTTAAAACACAGACACACACACTGGTACAACAAGCTGAGTATGTAAAAGAGCACACTTTCCATAGTACCACCCACTGCTCAGGGAACCATTGTTAGCAGCTTCTTTCCAAACATGTTCACTGCAGATGTGCAAACAGAAAGAAACCTGAGACTTGCAGGGGATACTTTTGTAATTACTAAATAGAATCGCAATATGCACCTTATTCTGTATTATTTATAACCACATACGCCAGGCCAATTTGGGACATGCTTGAGATAGAAAAGAAGCATTAGAAGCATGTGTGCTCACTTGTGTCTGTCTCGCTGAGACCCCATGGACTATAGCCCGCCAGGCTCCTCTGTCCATGGGATTTCCCTAGCTAGAATACTGGAGTGGGTTGTCGTCTGCTTCTCCAGGGGATCTTCCTGATCCAGGGATGGAAGCTGTGTTTCCTGCATCTCCTGCATTGCAAATGTATGCTTTACCTCTGCGGAGTGCCATTAACAGCTATTCTGGGTTGATAAGCATGAAGGGGTGAAGCTATATCCCTGGTAATGGAGGAGAGACATGGTTCTTGTGACCTCATGGCAGAAAGAATGATTGCATCCATATCGTGTCCTTTATTTACATACCAATTTATGCAATAGCATGAGTGGATGGGGCTCCCTCCTGCCCAGGTCCCTCTGATGGGCTCCTAGCCTCATCTGGCCCTTTGAGGTGTTATGTTGCAGCATGCACTGGAGTCTGGAGACCTAGTAGTTTCCTCTGATCTTGATGTCTGGAACCCCCAAGGCTTTTCTGAAGTGACCTGAGATCTCTGTTGATGAGTGACACTCTTAGCATGGCTGCGTTCCCTTCTGGTGGCATCTAGGACAGTTGGGCTTCATCAAGCCACAGGCAGGCCCAGGCATCCAGAAGTCCAGGCATCCAGGGCCTTGGGTTCTTCTGTCACCCACTTGCCATTTCCTTCCGCCATTTGGATGTAGCGTTGAACTGAAGGCTAGTGTTCCGCAGGACCTGGAGCTTCCCCTTCCTCTGCCCATGTTGCTGCCAAATCTTGGCTTTCTCTGCCTGCACACCAAAGTGAGTTGAAAAATATGGAGACAGAGTTTGGAGAAAATAGGAGGGTGGCTTTAATCCTCAGCCAGTAGAGGGTAGAACACAGTAGGCACCTGCCTCAAAACTGTGCCCGCCTTCCATGAGGAACTGGGGGGTTATACAGATGAGGGCTTGCAGTNGCACACCAAAGTGAGTTGAAAAATATGGAGACAGAGTTTGGAGAAAATAGGAGGGTGGCTTTAATCCTCAGCCGGTAGAGGGTAGAACACAGTAGGCACCTGCCTCAAAACTGTGCCCGCCTTCCATGAGGAACTGGGGGGTTATACAGATGAGGGCTTGCAGTCAGGGGTAGGTGACGAGCAACAAAGTTGTAAGGATCTTGTATTCTTCCTCTTGCCTTGGTTGGCATCAGATAGCCTGATAGTTGGGGCCATTGTCTTTTGGGTATTGTACCCTGACCTTCTTTCTGTAAAGCAAACAGACAAAAACTACAAGGAGTGGTCTGCAAAGAGGGTGCTGTAAAGCTGAGCACCAGATACAGGATGTAGTTAGCATAGAGGTCAAGGATAGTAGGGCTTCCCTGATGACTCAGTGGGTAAAGAACCTGTCTGCAATGGAGACACAGGTTTGATCCCTAGGTCAGGAAGATCCCCTGGAGGAAGAAGGGCAACCCACTCCAGTATTCCTGCCTGGAAAACCCCATGGACAGAGGAGCCTGGTGGGGTATAGTCCATGGGGCCAAAAAGAGTCAGACTCCACTGAAAGTAGCTCATGGAGTTAGGGGCAGAAAAGCAAGCTTAGGTACAGACAATGGGTCAGTTAAAGGAAAAACTAGGAGTGATCAGGCCTGCTCACTGTTTTCTCTATCCTCTTTGTTCTCAGGAAAGAGAAGAAAAACTCATTCCTCCTTTTTCCTTTTCACGGCAACACCCAGAGATGTGGATTTCCAACCCTGAGGTTCCAGCTTCCCTTCAGTGATCTCGGCATTTCTGCAGCTCCGCTCTTCCTAAGAGCTGGTCCTGAGAGAAAAGGCAAACCAAAGCCCTGGAGCTTGTCTTCCTTTACCTCCTTCCCTTCCTCCTGCAACCCCTCAGTTCTAGAAAGGACAGGCCCTGGGCTTCCAGTTTCCTCCTTGTCACCGCATCCTTCTGCCCAAAGATTACAGGCCAACCAGCGTAGCTGTCACAGAAGGATGGAGGCGGGTGCACGTTCTCTATCTGTGTGGAAAATGATCTGGGTCATCTAATTTGGGTTTTGACCTACTAAAAATAATTAAGAAAAGTCTCTCTCTCCCAACAGAAATCAGTTTTCAAGCTATGTTACTGCTGACACAAAGATGGTCAGTGTGGAGCAAAGCTGTCTTCTTATGGTAGACGTCTGCTTTTCTCCCCAGGCACTCAGCTCAGGCTGTCCAAGGGCACGAGCCTTGAGTAGTCACCGTGCAGCAGTGGTAGCACCGGGGGATACCCCGACCTGACACACTCTTGGGCTGTCATATGGGCGACTTACAGCCTCTGGGGTCAGGACCAGAAAGAGGGAAAGAAAAATGAGAAAGGGGGCTCATGCCGCCCACATCACTGCTGCTGTTGCAGCTCATCAAAACAAGAGCCTCAAACAGTTGCTGGAAAGTACCTTGAATGATCCCTTCATAGAAACAAGAGCAGACAGGAAAAACTGCAGTCAATTCTGGGCACCTTGCAAGCCTCCTCCACGAACTTTTCTGCTTGTCTTCCCTTTATCTTGCTTCTCCCAGCAGCTGAGTTTCAGATCCTATTTCTCTTGGATTTGACTCCTTCTCCCAGTGTTTGTGAAAATCAAGTCCTGTTCCCAGAGGTTCGGAAAAAAGCTCGGACTCAGCTGGCGGGGGGTGGGGTGGGGGCGGGGCCCAGACAGAGCATGGAAGCAGCACAGGATTTGGGAGAAGGGAGAGCCACATCTCTGGAGAAGGCAATGGCACCCCACTCCAGTACTCTTGCCTGGAAAATCCCATGGGCGGAGGAGCCTGGTGGGCTGCAGTCCATGGGGTCACTAAGAGTCGGACACGACTGAGCAACTTCACTTTCACTTTTCACTTTCATGCATTGGAGAAGGAAGTGGCAACCCACTCCCAGTGATCTTGCCTGGAGAATTCCAGGGACGGGGGAGCCTGGTGGGCTGCCGTCTATGGGGCTGCACAGAGTCAGACATGACTGAAGCGACTTAGCAGCAGAGCCACATCTCAGGTCAATGGATGTCTGACCTACAACCATTTACTTAATCTGAGACTCAGTTTCCCTATCTGTAAAATGGGGTTAATATTATCTACTTAATGGGCTGTTGTGGGAATTAAAATAGGCTCCTGGGTGTGATATCAGCTCTCTGTTGGAGAGACATATTGCTTGGAGAATTTCAGCCTTCCTCAAACTGTGCAGTTGCCTGCAGGTGTCACAGCTAGGCTCTTTTGCTGATTTTTTTTTTCCTGGCCACTTCCTGTAGAGTCTCAGAAATAGACTTTAAATTTATTCTTGGGAAGAACTGCTTTTACACCTAGTTTCATGTGTAAGAGTTGATTAACATGTTCAGGTGCAAAGAGCTCAGGACCATGAGTTCAAAAGCCAGCTAAAAGCCCCAACCAATATTCTGACTTTGAGAAAAATCACCCAACTTTCTGGAGGTGGGTTTCCTTGTGGGCAAGTGGAGGCCTAGGACCAGGTGGTTGCTGAGGTTCCTTCATCTGTGACATGCTCCGATTTTGTCTAATGTTTAAGAATGCAGCTGGCTGGTGTTTTTCCCTCCAGAATGTTCTCTGCCCAGCAGTTTGGTCGTTGACTCCTCAGCCTTGCTCTTTACCGACTCAGATTCCTAGTCCCCAGCCCTGAGCTCCCAGGTCCCAGAATCCCCTCCATAGGCTGTATCCTCCAAGATCCCTTTTCAGTTCAGGCTTGTAAGGGAGGTTATACTAACGAGAGCTGACAGATTCAGCTGAAAGAGGAGCCTTGTGGCTCCCCATTATTCTGAGGCTCTTCCTCTCCTTTTCTTTTGTATAGAAAACAGTCTTTCACACTTTTCCTGCCTGATGCTCCAATGACGTTTGACACCTGTCCTAAACAGAGGCANAGGGAGGTTATACTAACGAGAGCTGACAGATTCAGCTGAAAGAGGAGCCTTGTGGCTCCCCATTATTCTGAGGCTCTTCCTCTCCTTTTCTTTTGTATAGAAAACAGTCTTTCACACTTTTCCTGCCTGATGCTCCAATGACGTTTGACACCTGTCCTAAACAGAGGCACCTTGGATTGTCCAAGACACCCATTCAAGACATTCCTTTAGGGCTTCCCTGGTAGCTCAGGGGTAAGGAATCTGCCTGCTGATGCAGGAGACATGGGTTCAATCCCTGGTCCGGGAGGATCCCACGTGTCCTAGAGCAACTAAGCCCATGTGCCACAACTGTTGAGCCTGTGCTCTAGAGCCCGGGAGCTGCAACTGCTGCAGCCTGTGAGCCCTGGAGCCCGTGCTCCAAAACAAGAGAAGCCGCGGCAATGAGTAGCCCGTGCATCACAACTAGAGAGTAGCCTTCATTCGCCAAAATTAGAGAAAAGCCAGTGCAGCAAAGAAGATCCACCACAGCTAGAGATAAATAACTAAATAAATTATTTTTATAAAAGACATTATTTTAAACAGTAGCCATATGCACAGTGCATCAAAGATTCATACTTTTTTTTGGAACTTTTTATTTTGTATTGGGGTATCGGTTCAGTTCAGTTGCTCAGTCGTGTCTAACTCTTTGCAACCCCATGGACTGCAGCACACCAGGCCTCCCTGTCCATCACCAACTCCCGGAGTTTACTCAAACTCATGTCCATCAAGTTGGTGATGGTATCCAACCGTCTCATTCTCTGTCATCCCCTTCTCCTCCTNACTGAACTGAACTGAACTGAAATATAATTTTTAGTTGAAGTTTCAAATATCAAACTCTCAAAAATTAATAGAATGAATATACAGAAAAGTAGATGTAGTAGACCTGAAAAACATCATGAACCAATTCAAAATAATAGAGATTTATATAATTTTCACACAACAGTAGCATACAGAATCCATTCAAGCTCCCGTAGTATAAAGCAGGAGACACTGGAACATATCATGGACATACAGCAAGGTGCAAGCATTTCATGGTCTGAAGGTATTGAAATCATACAGAGTCTGTTCTCTTATCACTGAGGAATTATGTTAGAAATCAATATCAAAAGATACTGGAAGGAATCTATGTATTTTCAAATTCAATGTGACATTTCCCAAGAGAGATCTTTGACTTTTAGCCATTCAAAGCCTCAATGAAGTTAGAAGACCGAAAAAACACAGAAGTTGATTGCAGCGAAGAAAGCACTTAAATGAGAAATTAATATCAAAACTACTTTAAGAATGAAGCGGTAAGGATGGATTTTAATCTGGTAGTCTGCCTCTGTGCTAGGGAAAAGAGACCAGTAGGAACTGATCTCAACTTTAATTTTACAGAAGTAACTGAGTGTTTTCAAAGGAGAATGAAGGACTATGCAGGACAGTGGACAGGGCTCAGTAGAGTCAGAGAAGTGAAAAATCACAGCAATTGAGAAGATGGGGTTGGCCCCATAAGATACTAAGAAATGGAATATTTCCTGTTATATCAGTAAACAAGGACATCACAGTCATCAGTGATGGCAGCCCTCCAGTGTGAGCCCATGAACCCTGAGGACACTCAGGAAGGAAAAGAATGCCTGCAGTTTAGCAGCCATCAGACTGCAGCCACTCCCTATTGTGAGCCCTGAGCAAAGGCAGGAAGTGAAAACACAGGGTACCGGCCCAAGGTGGCTGAGGTGCATATCAAAAGAAGGATGTCAGTGAGCCCAGACTCTTGCAAAAGCACTAAATTCCTTAAGATACCTGGTTTTTTAAAAATTAATAATAATCTTTTGACGTTCAGACTGCTTGCCCTTTGTTTCAAAACTTCTACGAAACCTGGCTCCCCAACTCACCTCCTCCGAGCAGGTCTCTCAGGGTCACTTGAGATGCTGTCTCCCAGGCTCGACGTCCTAAAGGTTTCTGCCAAATAAACAGAACTCTCGACTTCCAGGCTCTGTGTGTGTGTGTGTGTGTGTGTGTATGTGTGTGTGTGTGTTTTCAGTTAACAAAACTCATCTGGGTTTGTCAACTGGCGTTTACCGAGGTTAGCCTCCCGCGTCCTGCAGAGGCGGGGAGCCAGGGGCCCCGTTTTGGGCTGTTGGCCGGAGTGGCCAATCCTTTTGCTAGCCATGAGTTTTCTCAAGTTGGTATTTTAAGGGCAGGAGGGCTTAGGATCACCTAGGGATGCAGCCCTGAGCTGTGAGAAACTAGGTTAGTATTTTGTTCAAGTCTTTATAAGACCAAGTTGAGGCTTCATTGAGAAGAGGGCTCAGAGGAGCCTGGCTGGAGTTTGGACCAGGAGCGACTTTTATGTTAATTTAATTTTGATTGGACTATAGTTACTTTACAATGTTGTGTTAAGGGAGACACTCTTCATCACTGGCCTGAGAGGGTCCCCATCACGTTGACAATCTTCAACAGAGGCTTTTCAAGCTGCAGTTCCCTTTGATTCTGAGAGCAGACCTGCTGAGCACAGATAGCTGATATTCAGGGTTGCTCTGCGCTGGGCACCCTGACCACGTGACTCTTCCTCCCTGGAGGAGTGTCTGGGAGAGCCGTGGCTGCTTTCCAGACCACCCCAGATGCTCAGCGCGGGGAGATGCCAACCAACTCAGAGGAGCCATGGAAACAGACTGGCTTTGGCACTGGAACCTGATCTGGATTTCGGTTCTGCCACTTGTGTGCCTAAGCTTCCATGTCCTTACATATAAACTGAGGGAAGAGCCTGTCTTCTTGGGCTACTGGACTAGATGGACTCATTCTGTAAAGTGTGTAACGTATAATGAGCATTCAGTAAACGCTCATTCCTTTCCTCCTCTTACAGAAGTTCAGAAAGTGCCTGATTTAATACACAGGCTAAAGACCAAAATTCCTCTTGTAAGTTAGTTGTTTGTAACTTAGAAACAAAATACATTATATTTAGATTCGTGGGACACAAACATTCATCGATGCTAAATATAGATGGTTTGCTGCATGCTTAAAACAAAATGTGCAGAAGCAAAAAACTTTCTTTTTTATGCCAGCCAGTTAGATGTGCAAGATGTTTACAAGGACATGAAGATTCTTCCAGAGAGCACACAACCCAGGAAGCTGTAATTCTTGTCACCTCACCTGGCATTTTCTTTCAAAGTTAAGAGAACAGATTTTAGTGCCTGGCAGACTTGAATTCACGTCCAGACTCCTTCATTAGTAATTGCGATGTTCCTAAACCTCAGTTTCCTTATCTGGGAAATGGGCTAATAAACAAGAGCTGCTTATGAGGACCAAATGAGAAGACACAGGGAAAGTGCTTGGTGGAGTGTCTGGTGGAGTTACAAGCCTAAGCAACCCCTCAGGATGTTCATTTCTGCACTGTAAGACCTTGTGCACATTCAGTAGTCAGGGAAGGTTTGTCTGGGGAACTGAACTAAAGCACGAGGGACAGGAGGGAACTCACCCTGCCCTTAACTACCACCACACTTACAGCAGCCGTGCTTTATGACAGCCACTGAGACATGGAGCTGGAGGAACAGCGGCTATGAAAGGTAATCGTCTACCAGGCATGCGTGCAGATTCTTATGGAAACCTGTATGAGAAGCCATGTAAGCTACAAGGGCAACCTCACACTCTAACCCATCCCAAGAGTCGAAGCTTTGGTCTGGGCTTGATTGAGAGCTGGATGGCACCCCAAAATAGAGATTCACGAAGAAATTTTTATTTCATCTCACTGAAGACTTGTTGGAAGAGGGGTGAGATTCTAGAAAACATTTGCCCATTGTTGAGGCCCCTGTGCGGCATCCAGAAAGCAATATGCGTTGTCCTGCAAGCCCAGTGGGCGTTAGAAATGTGATAATGGTGGCAACACCCCCAGAGCCCTTAGCTGCCTCCTTCATTCATTCATCAAACAGTGCTCCCATTGTGTGCTTAGCATAGTTCTTGGTACTGCGGGCGCAACAGCTCTATGATGACAAGATACAGAGTAAGTATCTGTATCTTGAACGGCATGCTAACCATTTTGTAAATATTCAGCAAATGTTGTCCTCAGCCGCTAAGTCGTGTCTGACTCTTTTTGAGACCCCCATTTCCTCCTCCAGGGAATCTTCAAGACCCAGGGATCGAACCTCCTGCATTAGCAGGCAAATTCTTTACCGCTGAACTACCTGGGAAGCCCCACTAAATGTTACCCTGTTTTCATTATAAGATGAAGGATAAGATGCCTGATCTATCTGCTTAAAACATCTATATACCAGGTAAGGCCGAGTTAAGAAATAAATTGCCTTTAATTTCCATTTCTCTATTGGTTATGGGTTTCAGTTGTGTCTTGTTATTTATTTCATTTGGGCCAGTCCTGCGCCTAATTGAATGCAATGGGTTCCACATATTAATATCCTGTCTTCTTTTGGAACCTCAGCTCCACTGACAGAAGAGTCAGGGAACTGTAGCTCTTCAGAGATGCCCTGGCTATTTCATCTAAGTAGTTCTGCCTGCTAATCTCTAAACCATTGCCTTATTCATTTTCTTCATAGCAATTATGTAAAAGTTACATAGAGTATCTTTGCTCCCTGTCAAAATTTTCACTCAGCTTTCCCAATTTTTGTAGACCTTCAGGATTTAGGTAGAATTTACTAGTAATATACATTTTTCATTGTATAACTTTTCTTTCAAATGTAATGGAGCATTTCACTTCCCCCCTTATTGCTTCATCCTTAAATGAAGTGACATCTATATAGAACTAGCATTTGTAAAGAGATAGGATCAGCTGATTGCCCATGGTCATATCCACTTGTGTGGAATCTCATTCTCAGACCAATTGCCAGAGGATAGGTGGGCAATACGAGTTCCTGTTTTCAATTCTGGCAGAATTTCACCCACAGAAGCTCTGTTTTACCAGACTGCCAACTTCTCCTACCTTAACTAATTGGTTCTCTGATGCAGTATTCTATGTCCAAGAAATGCATGGAAAACTTAGGTTTCTGATATATTGTTAACAGTATATTTCCTACTCTTCTGTTACTTGGAGCACTTTACCTGTGGGGACTTTTCTTTCTGAAATGTGATGGGCGACTTCCAGTTCCTTCTAGTTTCTGCACAGGATTTTTTAAATTAATATTAATTTTTATTGGAGCATATTTGCTTTACAATATTGTGTTAGCTTCTGCTGTACAGCAGAGTGAATCAGCTATGCATTTACATACATGCCCTCTTTTTTGGATTTCCTCCCTATTTAGGTCACTACAGAGTATTGTGTAGAGTTCCCTGTGCTATACAGTAGGTTCATATATCTATTTTATACATAGTAGTGTATATATGGGAGAAGGCAATGGCACCCTACTCCAGCACTCTTGCCTGGAGAATCCCATGGATGGAGGAGCCTGCTGGGCTGCAGTCCATGGGGTCGCTAAGAGTCAGACATGACTGAGCGACTTCCCTTTCACTTTTCACTTTCATGCATTGAAGAAGGAAATGGCAACCCACTCCAGTGTTCTTGCCTAGAGAATCCCAGGGACGGGGGAGCCTGGTGGGCTGCCGTCTATGGGGTCGCACAGAGTTGGACACGACTGAAGCGACTTAGCAGCAGCAGCAGCAGTGTATATATATATATATGTCAATCCCAACCTCCCAATTCATCTCACTCCTCTTTCCCCCTTGGTATCCATGCATTTGTTCTCTGTGTCTGTGTCTCTGTTTCTGCTTTGCAAATAACATCATCTATACCATTTATCAAGATTCCACATATATGCATTAATATATATTTACTTTTCTCTAACAAGCTTTTTGCTTTTTAAAATTCTTCCTATCTCTGAATGAATATAGATTAAAAGGGGACAGGGATGGGAGTGGAATCACAAAGAACTCCTGTGCGATTCTCTAGTTGTTGCAGGGTTCAAATCCTGGGTCCCAGAAGGAGAGAGCAGACTCCAGGGATGTATGAAGACAACGTATCTTCCAACGTCTTTTATGTGCTTTCAGCTTCCTGAACTGAAACCTGGACCTGCTTGAGGTGAAGACTGTTGTAGGCAGGTTCCCTCCACCCAGTTCTGCCTGCCATGCCATTCACGGAGTTTGTCTACAGTTTCCATTAGATGATCTGTCCATCCTAGTTTTGGTGGTGGTATAAATTTTTGTTTTTCCCTGGGCAATTGAGAAAAGCTACATTTAAGGGTTGCCAAACAGATCTCACTTAAAGCAACAATATATTAATATTATAATATTATTTTATGTGAGACACTGACATGATTTTCCTCAAACCAGCATAAATATTAAATATATACTTTTTCTCAATCAGCTATATGTTAGGAACTGGCACTAGAGGGAATTAGAAAAAATATATACATATATTCATATTTTGTTGAGACCATTTAAAGCCTCTCATTTCATAGCTACAGCAGATTCTCTTATTTTCCTCTGTGCTCTCTGTCCTGATTAAGGGAGAACCAACAGTAAATGCCTATTTCTCTTTAAATGAATCTCCCCCCTTTTCTATTTTCAACTATTTCTGAACAAATATGGGCTAGAGAAACAGATTTTAAAAACCTTGAACGAGTTAATGAAAAGGCTACTCAGCTTTCCCAGGGGTTTTGGTGATTATTATGGAGAAAACAGAACCACAGGAGTTAGAAAATGTATATTTATCACTGAGCCATAGAGAACTTTAAATATACATTTGAAAAATTTTTATTATATAAAATACATATTTAACATATTACATATAATATAGAATACATTTAACAGGTGTTTATATATGATTGGAATTACAAACTATGTATTTATCACTCAACAGCAGAAAAGAGACTTTAATATATACAATATATGGGCTTCCCAGGTGGCTCTGTGGTAAAGAATCTGCCTGCCAATGCAGGAGATAAGGGTTAGGTCTCTGTTTCGGGAAGATTCCCTACAGTAGGAAATGGCAGCCCACTCCAGTGGGGTTCTTGCCTGGAGAATCCCATGGACAGAGGAAGCTGATAGACTACAGTCCATGGGGGTCTCAAAAGAGAAACGACTTAGGGAGTAAACTGTGATTATATATAAAACACAAGTAGATATACATTATACACAAAATAAATATATGTGCATTTTACATTATACTTACATAATACATATAAAATATATATTTTGTTAGAATATATTTTAAATATATGTTTTAAATTATCTTTGTTGAGATAAACACATGTTTTGTAACTCCCTTGTTTCTTTTAAATGTATTTGTGCATCTCCATTGCATTTACTTTTAATAATATAGGGACCAAAATGGAAAAAGTTCAGCTCGTGGTCGCTTTACAGGCTGTAGACTGGCACAAAATCTGGATGGGATCCAATGGGCTTGTTGAGCAAATCCTTGTAATAAGCCATTGACATTGTCAGGCTAAGGCCGTTTGAATGGAAAGCCAACTTAGAGCCAAGGGCTTAAGGCTTTATTTTGAAAGTAGAGCTCCACCTAGTGGCCATTTGAAGGCTGACCGCTAGGGTCCTAAGAACCTGCCAATTCAGGAATTTTTTTCTTTCTGCTGTCATGTTCTACTCCTGTACTTGCGATATATTTTAGTTTCCCCTCGCCCTCTGGTGGGGAACCCTTCCGTGTTGTCCTTATGCGTGTAGGACTAAGACAGACCCTTCCCAGAGTGTCAGCAGATAGAAGGACAGTTGGAGGCTGGTGGTGGGAAGAATACAGGGCAAAGACTCCCAGGTCTCTTCCTGGCTGTTCCATTGACTGTACACTTGTTTTCCCCACCAGGGCTCAGAGCCCTTATCTGTGTAACCAGAGGCCTGAAGGTCGAGTCTCCCAAGGGGACTGTCTGCTGTGGAGATTCTGTGGGTCTAGAGGGGGTCTGCAAAGAAAGGACTTCAGACTTCGGCATCTGCTGTTTCCCAGGGAGAGGAGCCTTATTCCACAAACTGGGCTCGCTCTGAGGTGGAGTCATGGAGCTGGGAGCATGAGAAAATGTCCAAACACAAGCCTCCTTGGACAGTTCCGGTCACTCTAGGGAGGGGCGCCCATGTCCTCTTCACAGGGACCATGGGCAGCAGATTTTGTTGATGAAAGACTCCTTGGGAGAGGTATCCAAGCGGGAAGAAACTCTGGATTTTAAATGGGCAAATATTTAAAGTCTGTCAAATTAACAATCTTTTCTTTTTTTTTTTTAAATTATGCTTAGCCAAGGGTGTGGCAGGATGGGCAGATGGATGGGAACGTAAACAGGTTGACCTTATGGGGGCAACTTAGTAACAGCTCAAAAACGATCATTACTCTTGGATATTTCAATTATGGAGGCAGAAATATAGGCAAAGGTTACAATACAAAGCTGCTCACAGTAACCTTCCGTCACATTAGAGAAAACTGGACGCAATCTAAACATTTAGTTTCAGGGAAGAGGCTTAATATGAAGGTGTTCAAATGTTATATCTGTTACTTTCCATGGAGCCTTTCTTCAAGGGGAGTGTATAGTCTAAGGTACAAATGGATTGACCCAAGTGGGGAAGGGGGTCTGTTTCCACGCCCCACTGGACTGAGGACCTGGTTGGCCCCCACTCTCCACTGTGATGCCTCCTGAGGTATTTGCATGGTGCACACAGGACTCCAGGGCACAGGTCGGGCAAGCTCAGGATACTGATGGTGGCCCTTCCTTCTGCCTGGTGGAATTCTCCCTGATTCTTTCCTTGATACTTTTACATTTCTGTACTTGCCAAATACCTCATCGTGACTATTTTCTTTTCTTTCTTTTTTTTTTTACTGCCACTAAACATTTATCTTAAGAAATTAAAAGTAATGGTAGCTTATTATTTTAGAATTGGATGTATAATTGTCACACATGTCTACATCCAACTTGTGTCAGCCTGGCCAGCATATTCCTTTCCTTGGCAGATCTTCAGGCTTATATGGGAAACCTGAATCCACAAAAAGGCAATATTAAGAAAATAAAAACCACTCACAGTCCCACCACCTAGAGAAAACTTTTTTTGCATTTTAGTGTATTTTTCTTCACAGCTCTTTTTCTATGTGATAGATATGTATGTATGCATAGTGTAGGGCTTCCCAGGAGGCTCAGTGATAAAGAATCGGCTGCTAATGCAGAAGATGTGGGTTTGATCCCTGGTCAGGAAGATCCTGTGGAGAAGGAAATGGCAACACACTCCAGTATTCTTGCGTGGGAAACCCCATGGACAGGGGAGCCTAGTGGGCTACAGCCCATAGGTCTCAAAAGAGTTGGATACAACTTAGCAACTAAAAAACAAGAGTGAAACATAATATATGTATTATTAAATATAGTATATAAAATAAACTTATTCTGTATCTTACACATTTTATTATAAAGTTTTACATTCTATTTATATAAACATTATATTGTGTATGCCCAAAACATTTTTTGAAAAATAATGGTTAATGGTTTCTCAGTATTCAGTTCTATTGATAAAATGTAATTTTATAACCAATATTTTTGCTGTAATAGACCATACTAATGTGAACATATCTAAACATAAAACCTTTTCTGTTTCTAATTATTTCCTTAGATTGAATTCCTAGAGAGAAGATGGTTGGGCCAAAGATTATGAATGTTCTTCGTGCTATGGTTAAACGTCCCTCCTGTCAGTGATCACAATACAATACTTTAAAAAATTCCTCCCAAGAGTAGTGACCTTTACTTTGGTATTCATTGATTCGGTATTAGAAGTATATGTAAAATGTGGCCTCTTCATTAGGAAATGTCTGTTTATTTAGACAATAATTATAAACCCACTAAATGAATTTAATGCTTTTTTGTTTCAAATGGAACTATAATCTGTGGAATGTTAAGGAGTCTTTGCTTTTATCCTTGTCTAGTCCTTCAGAACCCTATGGCCTGGGGCCCACCAGGCTCCTTTGTCCACAGAATTCTCCAGGCAAGAATACTGGAATAGGTTGCCATTCCGTTCTCCACAGTCCATTAATGGATATTGAATAGTTAGTTAAAGAAAGTAACTGGTTTTCTGTTTCTAGCTGCAGTCAAGGGAAGACTGACAGCATTCGATTTAGGGCAGAGAATTAAGGTGAAAATGAGCATACAGCCAACCCCACCAAATTTACTGAGTGCAAGCAAGGAGGCAGTCTTGCTCCTGGGGAGTTACAGGCTCAGGCGCTGAGGGAGCAGGTTGGTTCTCTAGAGGAGCCAGTGGGAGAGTCTGGAAACAACGACGGAGTGATGAGACTCTCAGCAAGAGGGTGGGAGAGGCCTGCTTGGATGGTCGCCCCTGGACCCAGTTGCATCCTGCCCCTCCCGGGGTGCACTGAGGTCTTCACTACCACTCCCCTCCACCTCTCCACCCCCTCCCAAGGATAGTCCGGGGCTTCGCCTGAGACGGCTCAGGCCAGCTTTCCTCCTGGAAAACCAACAACAACAATCTCCTCGATTAAGAGTCTTGGAGTCTCCAATTCCGGGAAGAGCAAATCAGATACTCCCTGCCCCTGCTCTGTGCAGAACAGGGCCAACGCTTAACGTTTAGATCAAAGTGCTTGACCCAGATGAAAGGAATCGGGTGTTAGTGCCCCAGCCCCAAGGAACCGGTGGATGAGAAGTGACCCTGGAAACCTTCTGGCTTGACCCCTGAACTAGAGGCCCGGGAGCAGCCTGAATATGCTGCTTTGCTCTGAAGTAGATGGTGTTTGATTCAGGGAGAGCGTGCGCCCCCACGGCCTCCCCGATCCCTGTGGCAGACATTACCAATCAATCCCGGCACGCTGTGGTCGACCCCCCCATCTCGTCCACAGCGGCACGCCATCTTCTCTGAGAATCCGCCATGTTTGTCTTTACCACTTGCGGGCCTGGGTGTCTGAAGACCGCGCAATGTAAAATGGCTCCTTTGGACTCTGCTTTCTCTGAGTTCTCTGAGCGTGGATCGTATGCATTCCACAGAGCTACTTCAGCTTCTGAAAGTCAGAGGTTAATACATGGGTAAGGTGAAAATCAACTTTAAAATCGCTGGTGAAACGCAGAGCTGGGCAATAGGAAGTTAGACTTGGGCTTCTGGAGCAGCCCGGGTTTCCATAGCAACAAGACACTGCTGAATCAAACTCAGGAAGAAAATTACCCACACTAGTTTTTAAGCCTGGAATGAAGCCCGAAAAGGGTATTTACTGATGGGGCAGGCAGAGTGAGAATTTTGACAGTAAAGCCCTCCACAAAAGACCCAGCCAAAGTGAATGGCTGCGGCTCCCCATAAAAATCAGGAGGGAGACCCCACAGCAGCCTCATGTGCGCTAGGGGCGGGGGCAGGCACAGGAGGCCGTCCAGCTCTGAGAATGAAAGGTGTAACTCAGTAAGGAAACCTTAAGATGGGCTTCACTGGTGTCTCAGGCGGTAAAGAATCCGCTTGGAATGCGGGAGACCTGGGTTCCATTGCTAGGTTGGGAAGATCCCCTGGAGGAGGGCATGGCAACCCACTCCATTATTCTTGCCTGGAGAATCCCATGGACAGAGGACCCCGGTGGACTACAGTCCATGGGGTTGCAAAAGAGTCAGACTTGACTGAGCAACTAAGCACAGAACAGCATCACCCCTAAGAAACCATTAGTCAGCACTGGCTAGTGATTTGGGGGTCTTTGGGGTTTCATGTAAATCAGTATCACACTTTGCAGGCCCAGGGCCCCCAGATCATTGCTGCTGCTGCTGCTGCTGCTGCTAAGTCACTTCAGTCGTGTCGGACTCTGTACGACCCCACAGACGGCAGCCCACCAGGCTCCCCCGTCCCTGGGATTCTCCAGGCAAGAACACTGCAGTGGGTTGCCATTTCCTTCTCCAGTGCATGAAAGTGAAAAGTGAAGGTGTAGTCGCTCAGTCGTGTCCGACTCTTAAGGACCCCATGGACTGCAGCCTACCAGGCTCCTCCGCCCATGGGATTTTCCAGGCAAGAGTACTGGAGTGGGTTGCCATTGCCTTCTCCCAGATTATTGAAGACAGAGCTAAGAAAGTGGAAGAGGTGATGTGGCTTTGCTGCGGAACCGCCTGGCGCTCTCTGTGAGCCATAACCATGGCGCAGCAGCCTCGGTAGCTCGAGCCTGGTTTCCCAAAGCCTGGCAGTGGCGGGGCGCGTGTCCTCACATCTTCCCTGCGGCAGCACGTGTGAACCTGTGGGCCTGTGGTGGCTGCCGTCCAGCTGGAGCAGCAGAAGCTGAAAGGAAGTGCAGCCTTGAACCGGGTGGGAGTTGTCTGGAACACCCATTGTTTGCTCCCCCTTTTCTCCTGGGCAGGAAGGACTGGGCTCCTGGCTGCGTGCTGGTGAGTGCTAAGTCGTTTCAGGTGTGTCCGACTCTGCAACCCCATGGACTGTGGCCCACCAGGCTCCTCTGTCCATGGTTTTTCCCAGGCAAAAATACTGGAGTGTGTTGCCATTTCCTCCTCCAGGGAATCTTCCCAACCCAGGGATCGAACCCCAGTATCCTGCATCTTCTGTGTTGGCAGGCAGATTCTTTACCACTAGCGCTCCCTGTTCTGCCTATGACAGGGTATCCCCACTTGTCAGGAGGAGTCCCCACAGCCGACCTTGATGTTCGTAGTCTTGCCTCATCATTTGAAGGTTCTTGGTTTCAACTATTTGGAAGTGATCATGAGGGTTCTTATCATGACATTTGCTCTTGTACTTCTGTGCTCCTGAGCTTGAGCCAAAGCCAGTGCCTGGCCAGTGAGAGTGCCTCATCAGCCTCCAGTTGCCAAACCAAAACAGGACTCCTTTGTTGATCTCATTTGATGATCCTCAGATATTTCGACAGAGGGCGACATGGTTGGATGGCATCATGGACTCAATGGACATGAGTTTAAGCAAACTCCAGGCCATGGTGAAGGACAAGGAAACATGGCCTGCTGCAGTCTATGGGGTCGCAAAGAGTCGGACGCACCTGAGCAGCTGAACAGCAACAAAATATTTCCTAACAATAACCCTTTGAAATTGGCATTATTGCTGGGAGCCAGCGTGAGGAATCTCACCCGTGACAAGGTCACGCGGCAGGAGATTTTGATGGGCAAGGACGAGTCAAATCTCAGGGTTTTTCTCCCTGGCATTTCCTGGGCATGTACCCCCCAAAAATAAGAATCTGCCTGCTTTTCCACTCTTCTGACATTCTCTGGAAAAAGTCAATTCAGAGAGTGTTTCAATCCAAAAACCCCTCTGATGGCTTTCTAGCCTGCCTGCAAGACTCGTACAGGTGCGCATGTGCTTGAGGCCTCCTGACTGTGGGAGGCACAGGAAGCTTAAAACATCTTAGGAATGTAGGACGGCTTCCGAGGAGTCAAAGTCATTAGAATAGGACTGATTAAAGGTTTCATTTGTTGAGCCAGTACTTGCTNCAATCCAAAAACCCCTCTGATGGCTTTCTAGCCTGCCTGCAAGACTCGTACAGGTGCGCATGTGCTTGAGGCCTCCTGACTGTGGGAGGCACAGGAAGCTTAAAACATCTTAGGAATGTAGGACGGCTTCCGAGGAGTCAAAGTCATTAGAATAGGACTGATTAAAGGTTTCATTTGTTGAGCCAGTACTTGCTGCCAAATTTTCACATCTTTTATTTGTAAGATATAGTTGGTATATAGAAAAACAGGTAGTAGACCTGATATTAACAATATTAGATCTTTGAGTTAAGTACTTTCTTAGTTTTAACCCACTGCACCTTTGTTCTACAAAAATGTAACTTTAGGGTAATGCAGAGTAAAGAAAAAATACTTCTAGGGAAAAGGAGTTTTCTGATTGATAGACAATTGTCCAGGAAGAGAGCCATAAAAATGTTAACAGGCCTCTTGGCCAGAAGATAATGTAAAATACCTGAGACCTTTTGTATATGGGAGGGTATGCAAAAAGAAAGCCTTGTCTCAGTGAGGGTCAGGACTGCTGCCCCTGCATAACTCTGCATATTTCATTATGCACAACTTGGGGGTATATGAGCTGATTTTGAAAAATAGTTTTGGGAGTCTTGCATTTGGAGTCTTGCACCGATGCTGGGCATCCCCGTGTCTCTTCTTTACTCTAATTTCAGGCTGAATTCCCATCTGGGGCGTGGAGGCTCGCCATGTCTACTTACTTGTCCCGGCTGCTAAGATCCATAAGAGAGAGAGCCCAGGGCGGGGCACTCTCCGATATTCAAATGGACGCCGGTGGCCCAACGTAGAGGGTGCAAGCTCCTTGTCTGGAACTTTATTGGCTTTCTACGTAAACCAAGTTATTCAGCCTCTTTTCTCCATCTTAATTTTCCTACTATACTATTATTTCCTAGTTTTATATATCTAAATAAATACTTATTTCTAAGACGCCGACGCCGTCCCCGCTTCGAATTCCCTGGACCCGGATTATTCAGGATTTATAGTGAGAGAACTTATTATATACCATAGTGATGTTTCCAAATTCAAGGATTATTTACATACTCCCCATAAAAAATGTAGATGTTTTATATTCTTAGCAGATCCAGGCTCCTTTGGAAGCTTGAGGCTTAAAAAAAAAAACTTTGGCCACTAGAGGGAGCCAGCTCTTTGAAAAACAGGCCATTTCTCCTGTTTGTGGGCATAAACAGATGAAATCCTGTTTGTGTTTTAAAACAGGTATCCAGGGCAGACCTCACAGGTGGACAAAGAAGGAGGCAAGTCCAGCGCTCAGCCTCAGTGCAGACCTCACCAAACAACCCTCCTCATCACTTCCCTCTTCCGTAGTCATCACTGCCCCTCAAAGCAAAGGTCCTTTTTACTTAGCCCTTGGCAGCTTATCATTAGACAAACAAGCAAAACTGCTCTGTCTTTCTGCCTTAATGTAAACTTTGTGGAGATAAAGCTCAATAAGTTGTTAGAACTGATTCGGTATAAAAACATAGAATCCTAAAGATTTCAAGTGCTGTCACGTAGAGCCTAAAACAGGCCCCTGCTCACTCAGACAAGCTCCTCTGTGTTCAATAATATTCTGAAGTGGAAACCCAGGCATGTTTTCTCTGTTAGAGAGTTCTGGGTTTCCTGACATAAGAGTTGCTCCTGACATCTCCTAGTTTAAAAAGTGCAACTTCTGTAGTAAAGAGGTTGCTTGCTATGAGATTAAATGTCTAGTATGGAGATCCTGTGAGACCAGATCTGCAGGCAGGGCCCAGGAGGAAAGAAGCCAAGTGACTTTAGCCCAATGCCCTGTGTGGTGAATCTCAGAGATGCGAGAGTTTATTGGATAATAACTTGTGCCCACCTCACCTCCTCTTATGCAGAAATTTTGACTCAAACCTGGAAGAACTGGCCCCAAAACCACAGTTACTAATAGGGATTTGTCATATTGCTTATGTGTTTTGTGGGCTTCCCTGGTAAAGAATCTGCCTGCAATGCTGGAGACCTGGGTTCGATCCTTGGGTTGGGAAGATCCCCTGGAGAAGGGAACAGCTACCTACTCCAGCATTTTGGCCCGGAGAATTCCATGGACTGTATAGTACATGGGGTCCCAAAGAGTTGGACACGACTGAGTGACTTTCACTTTATGTGTTTTGAAGAGGTGAAAGGGTCTCCACTATGAAATCACTTGGCATTTTAGTTGTTTCCCCCAGGCAGATCAGTCTTGGTTCATCATCTTCCTAGAAATTACATCCCTATCAGGCTCTTTAAAGGTTTTGTTGACTGTGCTTCTTCCTTCTTTTAAGTAAAATACATTTACTTTATTGGTAAATGGTGTGTTCTTGATCAAGCGGCTACTTCAATTAACTGATAAGGTTGAGTGAACTCTGTAAATTGTGTTGCCTATACTTCTATAACCAGATTTAAAATTAAACTTCAGTTACAGGCTGCAAACTTTGACTTGAAATATACATTCCCTGTGATATGTACATTTGGTTCTTTTATAGCATGAGGTCAGAGTGCTGCATATATTTTGCATAATAACAGCATTTGGTGTTCAAAATTAGTCACTGTTTTCAAGAAGATAAACTGTCTCTGTAATGAATTCTTATTTGCAGATTGCTTCAATCCTTGGATCTCTTCATTGAACAGACTCCCAATAACTGGACATCTGAGGTCAGCCTCTTGCAGTCAGGGAAGAGCTTGGGTCAAACCAAGACCAAACTTATCTGCCTGGATAAACATAGGTCTAGTAAATATCTTCCTTGGTGAGCTGGTCTGGTTCCACTTGACCCAGTTAAAGCAGATGCATCATTAACATTAGTTAAAATTTATCAAGGAGGGAGACTGGAGACTTCTTTCTGGAACCCAGTAGCGAGGCCCTGGTTTGAAAACAGATACTGGGACTTTCTGGGTGGTCCAGGGGTTAAGACTGTGCCTTCCAATGCAGGGGGTGCGGGTTCGATCCTGGGAAGCTAGGATCCTACCTGCCTTGTGGCTGGAAAAACCCAAAACATAAAAAAACAGAAACTGTATTGTAACAAATTCAAGAAAAGACTTTTAAAATGCTCCACATTAAAAAAAGTCTTAAAAAAGAAAAAGGTACTTTTTGTGTCTTGACAACTAGTAGTCTTACTGGTGGCTGTTGGTGCAAAGATCCATCTCACTCACATCCCCTTATGAAGCTGGGGGTTCATTGAAAGGATTCTGTGGACTAGAAATGCAGCTGGCAAGGACCCAAGGCCAAAGTGAGACTGGCTCCACCCCTTCCGTTCTGTCTTTCTAACAATATTCCACATAGACTCTGCCACACCATGCCCTATAGACTAAGGGCAAAGTATATATCTTCACCAGATACATTTAGAGTTTTCTCCCAAAGCATATGCCATTATCCACTTGTGGAATTCAAAAAGCTCTGAAAGCGTGAAGATTTTGATAACTTGAGGAAAATCCTGATCTTATCTGAACTCACTGGATGACATACACTCACCTTGATCTAATGGGAGGCTATTTGTGGTCTTTTCTTTAATCCCACTTAGTGTGAACATACATTCATTTTTCTGTAGAAATATTAACAGATTTGATAATTGGGTGATGCCTCGGATGCTGCTGGAGTTTATATGATATATTCTACACGCACCATGTTACCTTTTCAAATCAGAAAAATGCTCAACTCCCAAACGTAGCTGGCCCCATGGGTTTCAAAGTGCCTGTGGACCATTACAGGAAAGCAGGAAAGAAATATGTTACAAGCAAATAAACAAAGTGGGTAGGGTGGGAAGAGAGGTGGAATAAATGAAGCTGAAACTTTAAAAAGCATTATTATGGGAGATCATACCTACTCTGGACTCATTATTTTATTTACCTTTGTGATCTTTCATTCCTTTCCCTATTTGACACGCAACTTTCTCTTCTCCAAAATGAACAGATTACCATTAGATTATGTCTGCAGTTGCTTTCATATTCACAACTCTATAATTCTGTGATTGTAGTTGGTTTTTTCCAAAGCAGTTCTTCCTATCTGGCAGCAAACAAGATGTGACAATTCTCTCTCTCTCTCTCTTTTCTTTTTGTAGCAATTCCTTATCAAGGTTTACATGCTACTGCATTTTCCCTTCATATTTCACGTATTTAATGTAAACTCCTTCGACTAACCATTTTTTCAGTTTTCTTAAAAAAACATTGAGGAGTTTCTATTGGTTTAATGTGAATTTTACATTCAGCTTTTATGTAATTATTAAATAATCCATTTTACTTTCCTCGGCCTACATGATGATTTCTGTTTATCCAGCAAAGACATAAAGAGAGAACCTTAGGTCATTTGTACAAGAGTGTTTGGGCCAGGGCTCAGAATTGCGTACTCTTGACAGCCATGCTGAGATCACTTCCCTAGTTCTAGTCTGAAGATAAAGTTCCTTTGTTACCTTGAATCGTGGTTTGAATTAGGTTAACTTCCCTCTTTTTTTCTGATTTATATGATGAGGTGATTGCTTAAAGATGGCAATTCTCCTACGGTACTGATCTTGACAAATGGTGCTACTCCGTCATCGGAGGCAGAACCTTGGGAACTATCCAAGACCCCTTTCTCTTACCACCCACATGTTCAATTCATCACCAGGGCTGCTGATGATTTTTAAGTTATAATATGTTTCTGGCCTGCACAAAATCCAAGGGCATAATATAAATAGCACCCTTGTCCCAGCCCTCTGGTTGTGAAATTATAGCATTTTGTCCTACATGGACCCTTGGCATTTTAATTTTGTTTCTTAAATGACTAGAACATTACAAAGTTGAAACCCCCAGTGTACCTCTCTCTGGTCTCATTCTCTTCTGTCCTTTCCAGAGGAAACCTCAGGACTGATTTTGATGTTTATCGTTTCCATGGTGTTGGTGCTATTATACAGAATATTGTGCTGGATGTTTTTATGTGAATATTTTAGACTGTATGTATTCATCTCCAACTGGTTTTTCCCACTTACTGTGATTCTTGAGATCTTCAGGAACTAGACATCTACTTCTCATTCTACATTGACATCTTTTGGGGCTTCCGTGGTCGCCCAGACAGTAAAGANGTCCAGGGGTTAAGACTGTGCCTTCCAATGCAGGGGGTGCGGGTTCGATCCTGGGAAGCTAGGATCCTACCTGCCTTGTGGCTGGAAAAACCCAAAACATAAAAAAACAGAAACTGTATTGTAACAAATTCAAGAAAAGACTTTTAAAATGCTCCACATTAAAAAAAGTCTTAAAAAAGAAAAAGGTACTTTTTGTGTCTTGACAACTAGTAGTCTTACTGGAGGCTGTTGGTGCAAAGATCCATCTCACTCACATCCCCTTATGAAGCTGGGGGTTCATTGAAAGGATTCTGTGGACTAGAAATGCAGCTGGCAAGGACCCAAGGCCAAAGTGAGACTGGCTCCACCCCTTCCGTTCTGTCTTTCTAACAATATTCCACATAGACTCTGCCACACCATGCCCTATAGACTAAGGGCAAAGTATATATCTTCACCAGATACATTTAGAGTTTTCTCCCAAAGCATATGCCATTATCCACTTGTGGAATTCAAAAAGCTCTGAAAGCGTGAAGATTTTGATAACTTGAGGAAAATCCTGATCTTATCTGAACTCACTGGATGGCAAGCACTCACCTTGATCTAATGGGAGGCTATTTGTGGTCTTTTCTTTAATCCCACTTAGTGTGAACATACATTCATTTTTCTGTAGAAATATTAACAGATTTGATAATTGGGTGATGCCTCGGATGCTGCTGGAGTTTATATGATATATTCTACATGCACCATGTTACCTTTTCAAATCAGAAAAATGTTCAACTCCCAAATGTAGCTGGCCCCATGGGTTTCAAAGTGCCTGTGGACCATTACAGGAAAGCAGGAAAGAAATATGTTACAAGCAAATAAACAAAGTGGGTAGGGTGGGAAGAGAGGTGGAATAAATGAAGCTGAAACTTTAAAAAGCATTATTATGGGAGATCATACCTACTCTGGACTCATTATTTTATTTACCTTTGTGATCTTTCATTCCTTTCCCTATTTGACACGCAACTTTCTCTTCTCCAAAATGAACAGATTACCATTAGATTATGTCTGCAGTTGCTTTCATATTCACAACTCTATAATTCTGTGATTGTAGTTGGTTTTTTCCAAAGCAGTTCTTCCCATCTGGCAGCAAACAAGATGTGACAATTCTCTCTCTCTCTCTTTTTTCTTTTTGTAGCAATTCCTTATCAAGGTTTACATGCTACTGCATTTTCCCTTCATATTTCACGTATTTAATGTAAACTCCTTCGACTAACCATTTTTTCAGTTTTCTTAAAAAAACATTGAGGAGTTTCTATTGGTTTAATGTGAATTTTACATTCAGCTTTTATGTAATTATTAAATAATCCATTTTACTTTCCTCGGCCTACATGATGATTTCTGTTTATCCAGCAAAGACATAAAGAGAGAACCTTAGGTCATTTGTACAAGAGTGTTTGGGCCAGGGCTCAGAATTGCGTACTCTTGACAGCCATGCTGAGATCACTTCCCTAGTTCTAGTCTGAAGATAAAGTTCCTTTGTTACCTTGAATCGTGGTTTGAATTAGGTTAACTTCCCTCTTTTTTTCTGATTTATATGATGAGGTGATTGCTTAAAGATGGCAATTCTCCTACGGTACTGATCTTGACAAATGGTGCTACTCCGTCATCGGAGGCAGAACCTTGGGAACTATCCAAGACCCCTTTCTCTTACCACCCACGTGTTCAATTCATCACCAGGGCTGCTGATGATTTTTAAGTTATAATATGTTTCTGGCCTGCACAAAATCCAAGGGCATAATATAAATAGCACCCTTGTCCCAGCCCTCTGGTTGTGAAATTATAGCATTTTGTCCTACATGGACCCTTGGCATTTTAATTTTGTTTCTTAAATGACTAGAACATTACAAAGTTGAAACCCCCAGTGTACCTCTCTCTGGTCTCATTCTCTTCTGTCCTTTCCAGAGGAAACCTCAGGACTGATTTTGATGTTTATCGTTTCCATGGTGTTGGTGCTATTATACAGAATATTGTGCTGGATGTTTTTATGTGAATATTTTAGACTGTATGTATTCATCTCCAACTGGTTTTTCTCACTTACTGTGATTCTTGAGATCTTCAGGAACTAGACATCTACTTCTCATTCTACATTGACATCTTTTGGGGCTTCTGTGGTCGCCCAGACAGTAAAGAATCTGCCTAGCAAAGCAGGAGACCTGGGTTTGATCACTGGGTCAGGAGGATCCCCTAGAGAAGGGCATGGCAACCCTCTCCAGTATTGTTGCCTAGAAGTTCCATGGACAGAGGAACCTGGCGGGCTGCAGTCCATGAGGTCCAAAGAGTGGGACATGACTGAGCAGCTAACACTTCCAGTTCCTTTGGATAGCTATACAGTGTTCTGTTCTTTGAATACTGATATCACTTATTCATACTCTTGTTAACGGATTTTTAGATTATTTCTACTTTTTTGTCATTACAGACACTATAACAATAAATACCCATGTATCTTCTCCTTGTACAAGCTAATCCATGACAGCTTCTCTGGTGCACATTGGAGTTAGCTCAGCATTCGAGATTTCCTTTGATAAACTTTTTTTAAAGGTCACAGTGTTTTAAGTTTTCTGTCATCACTGGAACCGCGAAAACATATTTTGATACCCAAAAAGTCTTCTGCCTATTTCAGTAAGAAGATTTAGAAATTTTACCATGAGAAGATGCAGAATAACTCTAGATGGTCCATCATCAGGGTCACAGTAGGTACAGTCCTCCCATGGTGTGTGCAGGGGGTTGTTTCCAGGACTCTCCTGCATCCCCAGGCCAAAATCCATGGATGCTCAAGTCCTTTATACAAAATGCTTAGTGCGCGCATGCTCTCGCTTCAGCTGTGTCCAACTCTCTGTGACCCCATGGACTGTAGCCCAACAGGCTCCTCTGTCTTGGGTTCTTCAGGCAAAAATCCTGTAATGAGTTGCTATGCCCTCCTCCAGGGGATCTTCCCAACCTGGGAATCAAACCTGTGTCTCTCTTATGTCTCCTGCCTTGGGCCCCATCCTTTTGTTTTATGAACACTTTCTCACCTTCTGGTTCTTCTACTAATTTTCACATCCTTCAGTGGATATTGCCTGTGACAGTCACTTCTGCAGTGTTCTCACAGGGATTTCCTATTTTCCCCTCTCAGTTTAATCAAGACAAGCTGAAGATATTTAGGGTTTATTATTATTTTTTTCTTTCACACAGACTTTGATTTTTTCTTCCTAATTTCACAAACTGTATGTGTTCTCCTAAAATACAAAGCTATAAAAGAGATCTGGGCTGGAATTGCAGTTCTGACTCTTCGGGTTATTTGACCTTAGGCATCTCTGAACCTCGATTTCCTTTGCGTTGTAGGGATATAAATATCTGCCTTACAAATGATCAGAAGATCTAAGTGAATTAGTGCATGTAAAGTTTCTCTTTTTTTTTTGGCACCACTGGGTCTTCGTTGCGGGCGGTGGGCTTTCTCTAGCTGAGGCGCTTGGGGGCTTCTTTCTTGTTGCAATTCTCAGGCTTCTCTTGTTGTGAAGCATGGGCTTGCCCTGAGGCGTGTGGGATTTTAGCTCCCCAACCAGGGATCGAACCCATGTCTCCTGCATTGGCATATTGGCATGTGGATTCTCAATCCCTGGACCACCGGAAAAGCCCCGCATGTAAAGTCCTTAGCATCAAGAAAGGTGGATGTTATTATTCTTGCCTCCGTCAGCACCCATGTCGCCTCCTCGTGGCTTCTGGATCCTGCTTTCTAACATGCAGATCTGAAGATGACATGACCTTGTTCAGGCCTGTCGGTTGCTGCCTGTCTTTGTCAGCAGTGGTTCCCAAGCCTGGCTGTTGATCAAAATGATATGAGGGGCCACTCCTTCGAGGTCAACCCACCCTCGTGTTTCAAGGGTGTACTGTCTGCTGCCTGTTTAATAAAGTTCTGCTTGCTTGAGCTGTAACTGAAAAAAAAAAATACATAGGAGGCATCTTTAAAGGTCATAATAACCCAGTCTTGCCAACTAGAATTGTGGTGGGATGGGTTCAGTCTGCACTCTGGAGCAGTGAGGCCAGGGTCCACCACAGGAGACAAGATTCTGCAGCCCCAACTGAGGCTGATCATATCCAGAGAGAGCCCCTGCTCCCCACCATGAAAGGCCCAAGCAGAACCACAGCATGAGATTAGGAGTCAGGCTAGCAGCTCTTGGCCATTCCACTTAGTGTCTGGGTGATCTTGCTCACTTAGCTACCCTGTATATACAGGGTGCGTTCTTGTGCACCTGCGTGCTCACTCAATTGTGTCCGACTCTGCTCCTCTGTCCATGGGATTCTCCTGGCAAGAATCCTGGAGTGGATTGCCATTTCCTCCTCCAGGTGACCTTCCTAACACAGGAGATCTTCCCAAATGCAAGCATCTCCTGCTTGAGGAGGTAGATTCTTTACCACTGAGCCACCTGGGAAGCCCAAGTACATTCTCGAAGACCATTTAATTTAAAGCATGCACAGATAAACCTGCTTTCCTAGTAGGAAGGCATAGAATGATTGTTGTATGAATTTTCTTTAATGCTGCCTTTTACTCTTTAAAAAAAAAGTTTAATTCTTATACATTGCAGAGTGTTTTTTCTTTTGTTTTGATTCAGTGCAGATATATATTGTGAAAAGATGATCACAATAAGGTTAGTTGACACCTCTATTGCATCAGGCAGAGAACAGAGGTTGGGTGACAGCCATTCTAGAACTGATTAAGGTCAGACTACCTCCAGTCCCTAGGAAGCTTTGACCAGAAACTTGCAAGCTCCACCAGGATCTGAGCAATGTTATAATGATAATAATAGCATTTGTCAAGTGCTTGCTATGGGCCACACACATTTTATAAGCCTTTATACTGAATTTTCTGCCAAATGAAAGACCCACAGATGCCTGGTGTCTGGACTTAGTGCTTTCTCTCCTGACCCACCTGTGCTTGCCACCCTATATTGACCTCCTGGCCAGCCTCCCAGGCCCTCTCTGCCTGGTCCTTCTTGGCACAAAGCCTCATGGTTGTCCCTAGCTGTGCTTGTCCATCTCAAACTCTTGCCCACCAAGTCTTTCTCATTGCTGCCCTTCTAGGGCAGTGCTCTCAGGCCAATGTGCCAGTAATGATCCCCTGACTATCTTGTCCAACTCTGGAACTTTCTGACTCTATGATTCTGCTGAGAGGTATCTCCTCCTACAGTTGTGTTTGGACATAAGCACCTTGAAATATAAAGTAAGTTCTGCACATAGATGGATACAATGATTGACACGTAGACAGATAATTTGTTGTTAAATGCTCTCGAGCTGGGGCCACTGCTGAAAAGTTCACAGGTATCTCCACCGAAGTCTACCGTCTCCTGTTGACACCCTGAGTTAAGAGGTTCATGTTACTAAATTCTGAGGAATTCACGGTGAGAGTTTAAATTGGGCAGAGACGAGGGATAACAGCAAATTAAGAGAGCACCCTTTTCCTTGACTCCTCCCTTTGGTCAGCCCAACTGTGAAGTTAAGAGTTGACTTCTGTCATCTAAAATTCTACCTCTCCGTGGGTGCTTCTATTTCTGGAATATTCGCCCCAAAATAATACGGTTTGTTGACTAAAAAAGATGGACAACGTGAGAGCTGCTAGTTAAGTTTTATTTGGGGGCAAATTGAGGACTGTAGCCAGGAGAAAGCAGCTCAGACAGCTCTAAGAGGCTGCTCCAAAGAGGCAGTGGGGAAGGACAATGTATATGTGATTTTGGTAAAGGGATAACACATACAACCAAGCATATATATGTGTGTGTTTGGTAGAAAGTTTCTGCTGGTCTCCTGAAGCTTCTGCGAGCCACAAGAGTCAGTCACCATGCAGATCCCAGAGAATACTTTCCTGTCCATCCAGGTGGAAGCCAAGGCCATAAATTAGTACCACAAATGCACTGAGTCCCATTTGGTACAACCTAGTGACTCTCTCAGAGAAGGCAATGGCACCCCACTCCAGTACTCTTGCCTGGAAAATCCCATGGATGGAGGAGCCTGGTAGGCTGCAGTCCATGGGGTCGCAAAGAGTTGGACACGACTGAGCGGCTTCACTTTCACTTTTCACTTTCATGCATTGGAGAAGGAAATGGCAACCCACTCCAGTGTTCTTGCCTGGAGAATCCCAGGGACGGGGGAGCCTGGTGGGCTGCCGTTTATGGGGTTGCACAGAGTCGGACACGACTGAAGTGAGTTAGCATCAGTAGCAGTAGCAGTGACTCTCTGGTTGTCTGACCCAGTCAGTTCCATACCGATCATTGTCTCGAAGGGTAATAATATGTAGGCATTGTTCATAAGGCACCCAGCCTAGTTTCCCAATGTTTCTAGGCTGATTATCCTTGTTGCTGCTGCTGCTGCTAAGTCAATTCAGTCATGTCCAACTCTGTGCGACCCCATAGACGGCACCCCACCAGGCTCCCCCGTCCTTGGGATTCTCCAGGCAAGAACACTGGAGTGGGTTGCCATTTCCCTCTCCAGTGCATGAAAGTGATTATTCTTAGTGTGATTTAATTGTTCCCAACATTGAGGAGCTTTTAAACTTAAATGACCAAAGTCTGTTGTTAACTGTCTAAGCCCATCTCATAATGGGGGGGAGGGAGTTTCCTTTCAATAGACGAGAGGTCACAGTTATTGGTTGAGAGTTGGCCTGTTGGTTTGATTGAGCCTTATGAACTGAAAAGAGACTTTAAATCTATGACCAGGGTCAGAGCAGGTATCATCAATTGGCTGGGTAAGAGGATCCCATCTATTAGGTTGGTGCAAGTGTAACTGCAGTTTTGCATTGTTGAACTTTGCCATTTGATCTTGGAAATACATTCTTAAATAAATATGGTTATGCTATATTAATAGCAATCATGAGTAGCCTGGATAGGATTAAAATTTCTTCTGAAATAAATTTTCTAAGGGCTGTCAAATCAGAGCTTTGGAGGGGGGTGGATATCCACCATGTAACCCAGAAGTACTAGATAGAGGTAACTGACCACAAACCCAACAATTTGGATTGATTTATAAAATTAGCATAGAATCACGTCCATGATATGAAAACATTGGATTCATATGCAAAGGTCCAAGAGGTCAGGAAAAATTATAAATGATCATAGGAGTCAGGTCCAGCGTCTTGGGTAAGCTGTCTACTTCTGATGTCGTCTTCTTCTCGTCCTGGTGTGAGTGTAGTTCCTCCTTTTTCTGAGGGTCCTTTTAAGGTGAGTTTGAGGTCAGCATTCCTCTCTATAGACCAGTCCAGTATAGGAGCCCTTTTTAGTGGGAAATATAAATCCAAGAGTCAATTCCCTTTAATTTCGCTGCGTATGAGCTAGTTAAGAGCACCTGATGGGGGGGGGGCCTTTCCATCTGGGTTGTAGTAAGTCCTTTAAATGATGTGTCTTCCAATATACCCCAATGGCTCAGATGGCAAAGAATCCGCCTGAGGTGCAGGAGACCTGAGTCCAATCCCTGGGTCGGGAAGATCCCTTGGAGAAGGGAATGACTACCCATTCCAGTATTCTTACCTGGAAGAACCATGGACCAAGAAGCCAGGGACCCCATGGATTGTAGCCCACCATGGTGAGCACACACACCACCACCACCCCCCAACCCCCAGGTGAAAGAACTTGGGTCCTAGAGGTGGCATCCTGGGTTCCTGGGGATGCTCCCTTCTCCCATGTGGCTGATCAATTTCCAGCCACCCCAGCTTTGTCCATCCAACTCTAACCCTTCAAACTCTGGTCCCGTCACGGAGAGGCAGAGCCAGATGGGCCCAGCTGGGTCAGCAGAGGCCGGGGATTCTTGGAAGGCTCAGAACATTCCCTTCCTGGGAGGGAGCAGAGGGTGTGAGCTACTGCAAGGGGCTGCAGGGAATTGCCTAATACCTCCATGCCTTCCCAACCAGGAGAGAGCCTTGGGCGGGCAGCACCTGTCATCTGGCCCTGAGGGGCAGGTGAGCCCCGGACCCCGAGTGCCTCTGGAGTTCTCCTGTCTCTATTCCCACCTCGCTGCTCCAGGGTTCACCTGCAGCAGGAACGAGAGGTCTCTGTGGTTGGGAAGATCACGTAATGCAAAGATGGGGCAGGGACCCAGGCTTAGCTGCCTTGAGGCTTCAGTTGCCAAGTAGCCTGAGGGCTGCGCCTCCAGTGTGGGGAAGGAGTGGTGGGGTTCCAGGCCGGCTCTGCCTCCAGTGCTCTTGGCCCCAGATCACTGGGGATGGAGGAAGCTGGTCCCAGTGAATGCTTTCTGCACTATGTCCCCAGAGAGCTGGGGCCTGTGGCCGATAGCAAGGTCAGTGGACAGGGCCCTGGTCCCTCTCCCCATATTAAAAAAATAAGAATTCAGGATCCTCAGCCACTGTGGGAGGTCCTAGAACCAAAAGAGACTTCCCCAAATTTGTGTGCACGCCCCGAGGAGGTGGACAGGGTGGAGGAGCCGCTGCTGGCACCGAGGCTCAGGTTCCTCGTGGAGTTCTGGCGAAGGAGGGAGGTCCACTTGGGAGCTCTTCGCTGGTCGTCATCACTGTCGACTAAAAAAGATGCACGCTGTGAGCGTTGTGAGTTGAGTTTTATTTGGGGTAAAATGAGGACGCGGCCTGGAGACAGCGCCTCTGATAGCTCTAGGAAACTGCTCCAAAGAGGTCGGGGGGACGGACAGTTTATACGTGATTCTGGCAAAGGGGGAGTACATGCCATCAAGCACGTTTTTTTTTTTTTTTTTCCTTCTGTTCTCATGGAGCTTCTGCTAGTCACAAGATACAGTAACTAGCAGACGGATTTTAGTGCTTTTCTGGATATGAGGAAACAACTGGATATGAGGGTAAACCAGCTCCTAAAAATATCTGACCATCATCCAAAGACCTTCCCTGCCAGTTTCCTGGCGTACAGCGTGCCTCATTCCTGACCTCCACACCAGACTCCTTGGCAGGGGGTTGGGTAGGGTGGGTGTCAGAGATCAGCCACTGCAGCAGCACGTGACTTCACCATTGTGGAGGTACAATAGATGGCAAGCACCCATGGCAAGTGCCCCTTTGTGGGTGACGGGTCGCACTCTCTCTCTCTCCTCTGGCATTCATTCCGGGTGGTTTGGGAACCTGACCTCTCTGAAGGAGACCATCTCCAGACTTGCTAGTAAAGGGTGAGCCTAGACGTTTTTTTAAAAGGGGGTGCTGTACCTTTAAATTCTGAAAGTGAACTTGGCTCAGGAAGGCCAGTAGTCAAGGTCCAGCCCCTAGAAGAGAGAATAGCTGCAGACTCTGCATCCTAGGCTGGGGCAGGCTCTTGGCGGCATGGCAAGGAAGCTGGGGGTCCTCCTGCTGGCCCTCGTGCTCAGCCTGGCGCAGCCAGCCTCAGCCCGCCGGAAACTCCTGGTGTTTCTGTTGGATGGCTTCCGAGCAGACTACATCAGCGACGAGGCCCTGGAGTCCTTGCCCGGGTTCAAAGATATTGTGAGCAGAGGGGTCAAAGTGGATTACTTGACCCCGGACTTTCCCACTCTCTCTTATCCCAATTACTACAGCCTCATGACCGGTGAGTACCCTGCCCTTCTCTGGGTGCGGAGGGCGGGCTGAAGTCCATCAGGAACAGTGAGCTCCTGGCATTGGAATCATGTTTGAAGATTCAGTCTGCCTTCATCTTTGGGGACCCCAGGGATAGGCAAGTGTGTGTGCTCGGCTGAGGTTCCTTTTGTGTGTGTGCATGAATGTGTTATTTTCCTAAAGTTATTCCCTAGGACCTGTTTTGGCTTGGCAGCGTGGAGAACAGAGGACTCTACAATTAGATGATGGTTAAAGTGGTTATTTGTTTTGCAAGTTAAAAATTCTAGCCAACTGCGTATTTTCTAAGTTGAAATTTAAAAAGCCAACAGGTCTTCATTTGGATCAAATTCCTTCTGTCCCTTTTGCTCCGCAGTCATCTGTCATCCTGGAACTGTTTTGGCTTATTGGGCTATGAAAGTTACACATGGGATTCCTGCATGACTTGGATGGAGGGAGTATTCAGGTCATATCCTAAAGAATTACTTAGCAACACTACTTGCTCCTTCTTTAGCCTTTTTGGGCCAGGTAAGACATGGAGAAGAAAAAATTGATGCATAGTTCAGATTCCTGTTTTTGACTTCTAGCTTCTGTGAAGAAAACAAAACTCAAATCCCCAGCTCACCCAAACTGGGCCAATGTTTGGGAAAGCTGATTTTGCCTAAAGATGACCTTCACCTGGGATTGCAGGCACGCCGAATGTGACTCCATGAACTTGATCTTCTATCTGTGTCATAGAATGTACACCCTGATGGCACAGTGGGATTCCTGGCTTCCAGTTTATTTACCAGTTAGCCATTGCAAGGGCCAGCAAGAGGCGCTCAGAAAGAATTTAGCAAACTAAGGACGCTGATGAGAATGCACTGTTATTGATGATGCTTATGTAGGACTTATTTCTGTGCTCTGAGCATAGGGAAAAACTCCATGAATTATGTTAACAGGAAGGGAATGAGAACTCTGGTATCTCATTATGGATCTTCACAGAACAGCAAAGCCCCAGGATTCTGGAAAGACAAATTGCTATGTCTGACTTCATACATGGAGACTGAACGCATGTGTACATAGAAATGCTGTAAGATGAAGGAGGGGAGAGAGTTGGGGAATTAGAAATAAGGGCATGGAGAGGAAAGAAAATCCAGACTGCACACAGCAAGGAAATTATTTGCCCATTTTAAAACGTCTCCCTCCAACAGACAGATAACGAGCATCTCTAAGATCTTCTGGTCCTCACTTGACATGGCTTTCCCCTTGCAGGGAAGGAAGACGTTTGCTGGCTGCTGGGCCACACATAGATGCTATTGTGTGTCACAGCCCGGCTTCCACTCCGTCCATCTGGGGTTTTCACACCCGCAGACCACCCCCCACACCAGTTGTCTTTCAGAGCCTTGCCAGGAGACTCAATTCACAAACTGCCACATGCACTTTTCTCAGTCTCAGTAAAAGATGAACAAAATCCAATCTGAGCAAGCCAGACTCCAGTGAGCAAAAAGGGACCGTTACAGTCTCCATGGAGGAGCCAAGCCAGTGACACAACCCTTTGTTCGTCAGACCCCCTCCCGCCCCAGTTCCTGATATCCCCACAAGGACTAATTGGCACAAAGTTTTAGTCACGCAGACGCTTTCTTGTCAGGCTGTGGGTATAGTCTAGTCATGACAGAGGCGCTCTTTTCATGGGGGGACAGTGCAGATCCCAGCAATGTTGGACAGAGACCTTCTTTACTTTCACACTTGCAGGCTTCAGGAGTTGCAGCGCTAGGGCTCTGCGGTTGCTGCTCCCGGGCTCCAGAGCACAGGCTCTGCAGTTGTGGCTCACGGGCTCAGTTGCCCCGTGGCATGTGGGATCTTCCCGGACCAGGGATTGAACCCGTGTCTCCTGCATTGGCAGGCAGATTCTTTACCACTGAGCCACCAAGGAAGCACCCCCCAACCTTTTTTACTTTATGGAAGCAATATTATGTATAGGCTGTGTCCCGCAAGATATGTTCACGTGCAGATGTCTTTGGGTGTGGCTTGTCTTATACACGCTGAGTGGACGTAAGCATGGAGCAGGACTGTGGGCTGGGCAATGGCCGGCCATGAGGCTGCTATCATGTCTGCTGCCCCGGAGCTGACTCTGGGTGAGATCTAGACTATTTTCCCCAATGTCCATGCTTATTTTTCCACCCGATATTGAAAAATTCCTCTCTCTCTCTCTCTCTCTCTCTATATATATATATATATATATATATGGAAGGCTATATCTGTTGGGAAGTGCACTTAGGGTTTGAGCATTTGAGCATTTTATGAACCAACAAAAGAATCATGCTAGCTCCCTTTGGTACCGAAATACACACTGTCTTAAGGTTCCTCAGAATTCCTAAGACAGACTATGATCTCACTTCCTTATGTGAATTAGTCGGGAAGACTTCAGGCACAAGTCGTCACAGTGCCCCGAACCTCTGTTTCCTTAGTTTCTGGGTCCTGATCAGGCCAGAATCTCAGCTGCTGCCAGAAGCAGGCATGAAATGAGAAAAGGTTAGGCCTGGCACTTCTTGGGAGGCCTGTGTGTGCTGCGTGTGCTGTGTGCTCAGTCATGTCTGCCTATTTGCGACCCCATGGACTGTAGCCCTCCAGGCTCCTCTGTCCATGGGATTCTCCAGGCAAGAATGTTGGAGTAGGTTGCTGTTTCCTCCCCCAGGGATCTTCCCAACCCAGGATCAAACCTGAGTCTCTTGCATCTCCTGCACTGGTAGGAGGACTCTTTACCACTAGCACCACCGGGGAAGCCCAAAATGTATTTGCAGCAGGACAAATATGGCTTCCCTGGTGGCTCAGCAGTGGAATTTGCCGGCCAGTGCAGGAGATGGAAGAGACTCAGGTTCGATCCCTGGGTTGGGAAGATCCCCTGGGGGAGGAAATGGCAACGTACTCCAGTATTATTGCCTGGAGAATCCCATGGACAGAGGAGCCTGGTGGACTTCAGTGAGGTCACATAGGGTCACAAGGAGTCGGACATGATTGAGTGAACTACCAAATAAAGTGCTGGGAGACTGGGTGCTTCCCTCCAGACACCTGAGGGCATCAATGGCAGGGCTGAGATCGGAGGGCAGGGTTCAGAGGCCCAGATGTCACACAGGAACCAGCATGGTGCTGACTCCAGTCCTGGTATGTCCCCAAGGTGGTNGGAGTCGGACATGATTGAGTGAACTACCAAATAAAGTGCTGGGAGACTGGGTGCTTCCCTCCAGACACCTGAGGGCATCAATGGCAGGTCTGAGATCGGAGGGCAGGGTTCAGAGGCCCAGATGTCACACAGGAACCAGCATGGTGCTGACTCCAGTCCTGGTATGTCCCCAAGGTGGTGCGTGTGACCTGGAATCCACAGACAGAGGTCTCCTTATGACCAGTCCAGGAGGCAGCCAGAGCCTGGACAAAGGCACTTGATTAATCATCTACTGGAATCAAGGCAAAACCAAGAAATTTAACTACTTAGAATTAATATTTGTTGGTACAGTTCTGACCGCCCTCCTAGAAATGCCACCTGAAGCGAATTCTTCCCAGACTGCAAGGCCCCACATTCTGGAGTGAGGGGTTATGGGATAAGGTAAGCTTTCCCTTGCTTTCAAGAAAATAGCTGATTTAAATTAAAACCAGCTGTCACTTGGGCCAAAGGAAATCAATGCAGATAGTACTTGAGAAATCACTTTTTGAAAAAAGCCCACCTCCTCAACCTTCTGCATAATTCAAGGTTTCACCTGGGGAGTCTCTGTGGGCCTCCAGCACAAGCAGCGTGGACTTGGCCTCCAGGTTCCCTGGCCTCCCCTCCCCTGGGTCTATTTTACACATCTATAGGGCTTTCCGAGAGGCACATTGGTAAAGCATCTGCCTGCCAGTGCAGGAGACGCAGGAGATGCACATTCAGGCTCTGTTGGGAAGACCCCCTGGAGAAGGCAATGGCACCCACTCCAGTATTCTTGCCTGGAGAATCCCATGGACAGAGGAGCCTGGCGGCCTACGGTCCGTGGGGCCACAAGGAATCGGACACGACTGAGCATGCATGCAACTGTGTATGTGTTAACGCTCCTCTCCCAATTTGTCCCACCCTCTTCTTCCCCCTCTGTGTCCACATGTCCCTTCTCTGAATCTGTGCTTCTATTCCTGCCCTGCAAATAGGTAAATCTGTACCATTTTTCCGGAGAAAGCAATGGCACCCCACTCCAGTATTCTTGCCTGGAAAATTCCATGGACGGAGGAGCCTGGTGGGCTGCAGTCCATGGGGTCGCAAAGAGTCAGGCACGACTGAGCGACTTCACTTTCACTTTTCACTTTCATGCTTTGGAGAAGGAAATGGCAACCCACTCCAGTGTTCTTGCCTGGAGAATCCCAGGGACGGGGGAGCCTAGTGGGCTGCCGTCTATGGGGTCACACAGAGTTGGACACGACTGAAGTGACTTAGCAGCAGCAGCAGTACCATTTTTCTGGCTTCCATGTATATTTGTGTGTGTTAATACAGGACATTTCTTTTTCTCTTTCTGACTTCACTTTGTGTGACAGAGTCTAGGTCCATTCGCATCGCTACAGGCTCGTTCATTTTTTGTGGCTGAGTAATGTTGCATTGTATACAAGTACTACAGCTTCTGTATCCATTCTTCTGTTGATGGATGTTGATGCTTTCATGTCCTGGTTACAGCAGGTTACAGTAGTAACTAGTGCTGCAATGATGTACCTTGAGCATCTATTCTTTATGATGGGCTGCAAGTAAAAAGTTGAATTTGAGGCATGCCCTTAGGGCAGAACTTGCTGGCTGAGTATGAGTGAATATGGAAGAGCTGAGAGGAAGGGAACCTGAGTCAATTCCAAGGCTACAAGAAATTCAGAAGTCTGGGGCTCCTATGAGCAGAGATGCCAAGGCTTGGATAGCTGTTTATTTGATGAAGTCAATTTTCATCAGACTAGATTTCAGGTTGGATTAGGATATTCACCTGGACTTGGTCCTTGAGGGGATCAAAGATAGTAGAGTGAAGGAGAGTTCCAGAAACGTGTAGAAAAATGATGGGCGTCCAAGAGAGAAATTGCTCCTGTGGGTCCCAGGGGCCCCCCGTACATGGACTTGTCTTTCTACTTGCCCCACAGCTGGTAGAGGATATTTCTCACAGACACACAGTTAAATCTGTCTTCTCAACTGCATGAACTTTTCTCTGAATTTTGTCACTTACTTCCCGGAGACACCTAATGCATCTTTTCACGTTTCCACTCAAAACTACAGTGTGTACAGTGGATGCTGAGGAGTGGGTGTGTAAGGTGTCCAGGTGGCAGAATCAGTTAGAAGCACTCTTAGGCTCAACCCTGGAGGAAAAAAGTGCATTCCCAGAATTTACAAAGGTAGTCTCTCTTGGCGTGTCATTATTTCAGCTCCCACCACCAGACCTGTCTACGCTGAAGTGCCACTTTTTGAAAAGCCTGTTTCTCTTGGCGTCCACGGTGAGGCCAGGGCATTCTTGTTACAGGGGTTCGTCTGGCTTCAAGAAACACATTCCCGGCAGGAGGGGCTGGCGAGGGTGGCGGCAGAGCTTGAAGGCATGTTGAAAGCCTTTGATTCTGAGCTCGGCAAACCCTCCTCCAGGAGGTTCCCCGCACGGAGCCAGGCGGTCTCCACCCCAGGTGGGTCTCCCGCTCACCCCCCTCTCACCGCTGCTGACCGATGGGACCGCAGGCTGCTGCTTTGCCACAGACAGGTTAAAGAATACTTCAAGTGGATTCAGAGGGAGCCTGAGTCAGCAGGTCAACGTTTACTTCAGAGACGCTTTCGACAACACCTACTCAGGTTTCAGAGTCCCCATCCCTGAATAAGGTCATTGTGTCCACGGTCTCCCAGGCGGGGACCCCGGGGCAGGTCGAGCTCCTCTGGGTCCCATGTTGGATCTGGTGCTTGATCGTGGCCTCCTCCTGTCTTCACCCCTTTCCCTAGGAGGAGAAGGGGCTTGAGAGCCCGGTCACGGAGTCATGCCGGGTACAAGCACCTGGGTGAGGGCCGCCCAGGCCGAAATCGCAGACAGGCTTGTGTGAGGGGCCCTGCCCATCCTTCCCGCCCTGAGGAAGTGACTCCCCCTGGGTGCCTGCCTGTAACAGCGGGCGCTCCTGCAGTGCCAGGACAAGTGGGACCTAGAGCAGAGAGTCCCAGCCGAGAGGACAGCCTCCCTCAGATGCAGGGGGCTAGAAGCTGAGCTATCATTTCCGGTCCTTCCTGCCTCTTCATCCATGCTTGCCACTTGGCCGGCACCCTTCAGCACTCCACTCTGTCTTGGTGGGGCTTCCTTGCTGGATGGCTTTTACTTCTTCCCTCAGCCTCTCGAACATCTGCTGAGATGTGTAAGTTGAAGTAGAGATGGGATCTGAAGAAGCCTTCTGTGTAGACTTCATCAAGATCTGGTCAAGGGGGAGGTGGAAGCCTCTAGAAGGTTGTGTGTGGTGGGGGTGGAGATGGGAGTATTTGGGGCTTAGCTCAGCCATCCTCCCCACTTCCCCGGGTCTGGATGATCCTCGGAGGATGGCTGCTCTTCTTCACGAGCCTCAAATAACCTCCCCAAGTTCTGATGGAACAGATAAGAAGGAAAATCATGTTCCAGAGAGTTCACTCTCAGACTGTGTCAACAGCTGCTGAAAGCGAAAATAATCCAATGAAAACAAAAATGCCTTTTTTATTTATCTGATTCTCAACCACCTGTTGGACTTTTGAACCCACCAACCAGCTGTGTGGTGAATCACGCCTTGGGAGATTCCGTCAGTGGACACAGACTGGTTCCTACCCTTTAAATCCGGGGATCATTGGGGTTTGGTCAGCCAGTCGTGAAACCCTTGCGGGGATGGAGCTCTGGAGAGTGACCTCTTTACCTCCCCGTTTTGGTTGGAGGCCTCTCCCAGAATCTCCTGTCCTTCCCTTGGCTGATACCACTTCTTACTTCTGGAAAAGCTCTACTCCCATCCTCCCTGCAACCCCCCGGCCTCAACCCCAGCCCGGCTGCAGCTTCCCTCCAACCCATCTTTTTCTTTCAGGCCAAAGTAAGATGCCTCCCACCCCCAATACGGCCTTGACCCATAGATGGTCATATTTCAGAGCTGGGTAGTGCTTTGAGAGCCCATTTTCATTCATTGGCTGACTCCTGGACCACTTACTGTCCGAACCACTGAATCTGGTAATTATTACAGCAACATGTAACTTTGACATAAATTCATAATGTACGTTCGTGTATGATTACTCCTTATGCAGGGCTATGCGAACGTTTTCTAGGTGAGACTGCTCTTCCAAAGGGACATGTCCTCTGTCTTGGATGAGCTTGTAATGAAGCTGAACAGTTCAGTGTGTGTGGAGTCACAGGCCAGGACAGAATAGGCACAGGGGATCCGGGGACCACTTCTGAGGAGGTTTGCTGAGGTGATGGTATTTGAGTAAAGCCTGAAGGATGCGGGAAAGTGAAAGTGTTAGTCGCTCAGTTGTGTCTGACTCTTTGCAACCCCCTGGACTGTAGCCCACCAGGCTCCTCTGTCCATGGGATTTTACAGGCAAGAATACTGGAGTGGGTTGCCATTTCCTTCTCCAGGGGATCTTCCCAACCCAGGGATCAAACCCAGGTCTCCCACGTTGTAGGCAGATTCTATCACCTGAGCCACCAGGATCTGAGGGAGGAGTTGAAACCTGGAGAAAAGGCTGGGTCGAGGGTGACTGGCATCATTCAAGCCAAGGGGCAGAGGCGGAAATGATGGAGAATTTGGAGAGCAGAGCTAGGCTTTGAGACAATTTCTCTGATTTTTCTGAGCTGTGTGGATTTGGACGAGACTGTCCAAGACCAAGGGAAGAGTTAAGGACCCTGGGAGTCAAGTCTCCAGAGTGGACCTGGGGTCAGGGGTCTGATTGGGAACTGGCAAGACTAATTGAATGTGGAGGATCAGAGAGAAAAACAATTTCAAGATCACATAAGAATTTGACCAGAATTAGGGGACGATGGGAGAAGGCAGCGGCACCCCACTCCAGTACTCTTGCCTGGAAAATCCCATGGATGGAGGAGCCTGGTAGGCTGCAGTCCAGTGGGGTCGCTAAGAGTCGGACACGACTGAGCGACTTCACTTTCACATTTCACTTTCATGCATTGGAGAAGGAAATGGCAACCCACTCCAGTGTTCTTGCCTGGAGAATCCCAGGGACACGGGAGCCTGGTGGGCTGCCGTCTCGCTGCCGTCTCTGGGGTCGCACAGAGTTGGACACGACTGAAGTGACTTAGCAGCAGGGGAAAATGAATGAGTCCATCTGTACGTACAGTGGATCCACGTTCACAAACTTGAGTATATTGGTTCAGTCAGTTCAGTCGCTTAGTTGTATTTGACTCTTTGCGACCCCACAGACTGCGACCCCATGCCAGGCCTCGCTGTCCATCACCAACTCCTGGAGTTTACTCAAACTCATGTCCATTGAGTGTATTAGAAATTGTGCATTTCTTGACTTTCTTTAAAAAAAAAAATAATCTAAATCTCTTGGTAAACCTGAAAACATTCTAAGTCAAATAAACCATAGACAAAAAGAGATGTATTGTTTGATTCCACTTACCTGCGGTACCCAGAGTCATCAGATTCACAGAGATAGTGGGTAGAAGGTGGTTATCAGGGGCTGGGGGGATAAGGAGTTAATGCTGAATGAGGCAGAGTTTCAGTTTGGGATAGTAAAAAGTTCTGGAGATGGGTGGTGCTGACGACTGCACACTCAGAGTGAATGTTCTTCATAAAACTGAACTGCACACTTAAAAGTGGTTCAAGTGGTAAGTTTTATATCATGTATGTTTTACTGCAATAAAAAACAAATAAATCTCCATCTGACTCTGACCTGCATCCCACTGGGTTCGGTGGAGAGTCAGTTTCAGTCCCTGCTGGGTGGGTGGTGCTGTGACCTCTCTTCTTCCTCTATGATTTTGCAAAGGTCCTGGACCACATACCCAGTCCTAAGGCATTAGGACTTCAGCCCCGGTCATTAGTCTTCTGAGAGTTTTATACTTTTAGTTCTTACATCTAGGTTCACGATACACGTGGAGCTAATTTGTGTGTGTGGCGTGAGATAACCGTTCCGGCACCATTTGTTGAAATCCTAATTTCTTTCCTGCTGAATTCTCTTGACATTTTTTGTAGAAAATCAACTGGCCACGAATGTTAAGAGTTTATTCCTGGGCTCTCAGTTTAACCCCCTATGTTCATCCTAATCCTAGGACCACACTGTCATGATTGCTGTAGCTTTGTAGTAAGTTGTGAAATTGGGGTGTGTATGTTTTTCCACTTCATACTTCTTCTTGAAGATTGTTTTGGCTATCTTGAGCCACTTGTATTTCCAAATGAATTTTACTATGAGCTTTTCAAATTCTGGCGGGAAAAAAAAAACAACAGAAAAACTCTAGCTAGGATTTTGTTAAGTGTTGTGTTGAATCTATACAACAATTTAGGACATATTACCAACATAACAGTATTAAATTTTTTGATCCACAAACATGGGACGTCCATTCAGTTTCCAAAGTCTTCACACAATACTTTATAATTTTCAGTGCACAAGTCTTGCTCGTCTTTTAAAATAATTTCTAGGCTTTTTTTTATTATGAATAGAATTATTTTCTTAATTTCATTTTTGCAGTGTATGAAAACAGTGGATTTCTTGGTATTGGTCTTGCATCTCGCTACCTTGCTGAATTCGTTTATTAGCTCGAATTGAATTTTGTGGATTCCTCAGGATTTTCTGCATCGCAAGGATCAACAAGATCCTATTTCCTGCAAATGAAACCAGTTACTTCTTCCTTTCTAATCTTGATGTCTTCGAATGATCTTTATAATCACCTTGGAAACTATGTAAGGGCAAATTCGCAGATGAGAGAACTCAAGTCTGGGGAGGGTAAGCGGTTAGTGCGAGGTTACCTAGCCAGGAAATGGGTAAATCAGGACCAGCGCAGAGGACCTCTGCACCCCTCATGCGTCCCTCGGCATCTTTGCCACGCGGCCTCTGGTTGCCGGAGTCAGAATCTGTGATGACAATGAAGGCCTATGTCTCTGCAGCACAACTGTCGTCCTCCTTCATAACAAGCAGCCAGATTCAGTCAAGAGGGAGTAGAATGTACATTTCCCAAACGCCTGCCGGATTTCTACATCTGTGTGTCTGCAGGACTTAGAGCTAGCTGATTTCAAATCGAATTTCAGGCCATCCTCAGAAAACCCTGTAAGGCAGGCATGGTTACCCTGGTTTTCTATATGAGAAAACTGAGGCCGAGAGATATGAAAGTGCTTATTCAAGCTCACAGAGCCCGAGGCTGGCAGCACCTGGGAGTACAGCATCCTGTGTTCCTGTTGGGACTTCCCGCTTTCAAGGAAGTGGCTCTCAGCGCAGCACTGTCCTGTGGCCATCCAAGTGTCTGCCCCTCAGCCGGAGACCTTGTAGCTGCATTCATCATGCGCACTGCACACGCCTGCACACACAGACTCCACAGTGCGTGTATCCCTGCCCTTCCAGGCTTCTTCCAGACCAAGAACCTCAGGGACAACTCTGTTTTTCAGCCCTCCTTTGTGTGTCTCAATGGACAATACGAACAATAAGCGCTTCTGGGGTTGAGTATAAAAGAGAGGATTCAACCTCAGACACTTAGCTACTTATCTCAGGCAGCCATGGCTGAACAGTTGTACGGCATGGTTTAAACAGGCCTCTTTTGACAAGCCACATCTGGGACACTGACCCAGGCCATCGCAGTGACCCCGGGCCAGGTGTTTGTTCGTACACTTGGTTCTGGGGCCTGGGAGGGCCTGGTGGTCCCAGTGAGGGCAGGGCCCTCCCCATCAAGTTGTCTCGTGCACCCTGACACTTGGTAGGAACCCAGTAAGCATCCCTTTGTGTTTGTTTTAGAGTTACTTAGGACGTCCCTGGTGGCTCAGATAGTAAAGAATCTGCCTGCAATGAAGGAGACCTGGGTTTGATCCCTGGGTCGAGAAGATCCCCTGGAGAAGGGAATTGCACCCCACTCCAGTATTCTTGCCTCGAGAATCCCATGGACAGAGGAGCCTGGCAGGCTACAGTCCACAGGGTCGCAAAGAGTCAGACACAATTGAGAAACGAGGACTTTCACTAAAGTTACTTGGAAACTGCTTTATCCTCAATACTCAGCCCATTTCCTTTTAAATTATCTTTGCCATCACACCCCCTCTTCTTATAGAAAGGCAGCCCCTGAGGCTAGGCCATCACGGGGGAGCTTTGTAGTTTCACAGCAGATGAAAAATCCAAATGGACCTTGCAAACACTGCCTAAAACACAGCCCAACAGCCCCCTGCTCCCCAGCCCCAGTCCACACCAGTTCAGGATAGGTTTCCTAAATGCCAAGGGGAAGCGTGTATAATTAAGTATTTTGCACACTCTGTCAAATATTTTAAGAAGTGAGTAGATAGCCAATTGGAAACTCCTTATGGTTTACCTTTTTGCTAAATTCCAACCCGGAGAGGACTACAGTGCTCTGATGGCTTAAAACAACTTCTGTCTTCTTCCCAAGAGATTTTAGGTTTGGGAGTTTAAGTCATTTATAACCAGGAGTCTGGAAAAGTTTTCAGAAATAGCAGTTCCCTCGGGTAAAGGGTGTGAGGTAGAAGGCATCCTTTTTACCCCGCTTCCACCTCAGGTGGTTTCGTGGTCAGCAGAATATGAATTTCTTAGTAACGTGAAATAAAAAGGCAATGCTTCTGCCAAAACAAGACTACCTTGTGTTTGACTTTGCCGTGTCTTCTAGTATTTCCGGTCAAAGCCATATGTAACCACCTGTCCCATCACACGAGTCCCCGTCCTCTCCGCGTTTGGGCGCCCACCCTGATGCTGACCAGCTCGTCACCCTGGGTGTGGCCCGATCGCTTCCTCTCTATCTTTGGTGACTTCCTCGTGAGAAGGGTGATAGATTAGAAGCAAGACTTATTAGTTCTAGTCCGGCTATGGTGGCTTCTAAACCCTGCGGCCTCAAAGTCTTTCTGGGTTCAAGTTTCTTCCCTGAAAAAAAAATAAGGGATTGAGGGCTCCAAGTGCTAGTTGCTCAGTTGTGTCCGACTCTTTGCGACCCCGTGGACTGTAGTCTGCCAGGCTCCTCTGTCCATGGGATTCTCCAGGCAAGAATACTGGAGTGGGGTGCCATGCCCTCCTCCAGGGGACCTTTCTAACCCAGGGATCAGACCCGGGTCTCCTGCACTGCAAGCAGAGTCTTTACCATCTCAGCTATAGGGAAGCCCCCTCTGAGCTTAAGAGCTCCAAGGAGTGGGTTTAAATGCTGTGACAAGGTCCTCTGTCTTATCTATCGTCATGATCACCTCTCTTTTTCTTTTAAACGCAAGTTCTTCNCCTTTCTAACCCAGGGATCAGACCCGGGTCTCCTGCACTGCAAGCAGAGTCTTTACCATCTCAGCTATAGGGAAGCCCCCTCTGAGCTTAAGAGCTCCAAGGAGTGGGTTTAAATGCTGTGACAAGATCCTCTGTCTTATCTATCGTCATGATCACCTCTCTTTTTCTTTTAAACGCAAGTTCTTCTTTTTAAAATTTTTATTTATTGTTTGGCTCAACGTTGCATTGAGCAGCATGCGGGATCGCAATTCCCCAACTAGAGATCAAATCTGTGCCCCTTGCACTGGAAGGGCGGAAAGTTAACCGCTGGACTGCCAGGAGTGTCTTCGCCTGCTGTGACCAGTTCCAGTCTGTTTCCCCTGGAACTTTCTGACCTTGATGCATGTCAAAGGGAAGAGAGTGGTGTTGCCCTGTGGGCCCTCTGGACAACCGTCGCTACTGAACCCAAAGGGCACTGCAGCTGTGGTTGGCATTTGAAGCCAGACAGCCATACACATACTTTTCAAAGAATGAATATTGTTTTTACCCCCACGCCTTGGCCTGTTAAGATTCATAGTTAGGATTTTTTTTTTTTAAGGACTACCAGAGACCCTGTAAAAATGGTATCATCTTCTTTTTAATAATAATTTTATTTATTTATATTTGGCTGTGCTGGGTCTTCGTTGCTTGCAGCAGGGGCCACTCTCTAGATGCAGTGCTTGGGCTGGGTGCAGTGGCTTCCTTGTTGTGAAGCTCGGCCTCTAGGGTGTGCGGACTTCACTACGTCCGTTGCAACACGTGGGCTCAGGAGTGGTGGCTCCGGGCTGCAGACCACAGGTTCAGTAGTTGTGGCCCAACGGGCTTAGTTGCTCCGACTTGTGAGATCGACCCTGGTCAGGGATCAAACCCGAGTTTCCTGCATTGGCAAGCGGATTCTTCACCACTGAGCCACCACCAGGGACGCCCCGAGAGTGTGATTTTAAAAAGAGGGAAAGTCACCTGGTTTGAGGTAGGATTAGGGAGCGGGGTGCGGGGGGAGAGGGTTAGAAACCTCGGCCAGAAAGTTGTACTTAAAATCATATCCTTCACTACCAATTTCCCCGAGGAACAAAGTTTAATAATTCTTTGGGGAAAAAAAAACTAATGGACTCCATGCCCCTCTGTTTCACTGGAGAAATCCCTGCATAGAACCGTGACAAGGAAAGAAGGGCAGCCAGGGAGCAATTCGAGGCATAATCTTGAGGAACTATTTATTATTAATGTATCGACTTCAGCCCACTCGTCCAGCTCAGGGCCTGCTGGCCAGCCGGGCACATGGAGCTGCTGGGTTCTGAGCCTCTGAAACAGCCTGACAGGCCAAACCTTCTAATAGCAACCTCCAGGGCCATCTTTCAGCCTCTCTCTGCGGAATTTATCTTTTGACCATCCCTGCCTTCGGCCAGACTCATTGGATTCCAAGTTTCCTCCCTCCTCTCAATCCACCCTTATACNGGGCTTGGTTCCTTCTAGAGGCTCAGCGGGAGGACGCTCCATGCCTCTCTCCCAGCTTCCAGCGCTGCCAGAGCTCCTCGGTGTCCTTGGCTTGTAGTCATCACTCTGATCTCTGCCTGCATCGTCACACCGTCCTCTCCTTTTGTGCGACTGTGTGTCTTCTTCTTATAAGGACCCTTGGCTAATCTAGGATGGGCTCATCTCAAGATCCTTAATTTCACCTGTGGAGAACCTTTTTCTAAGTACAATCACATCCACAAGCTCTGGGGGGATGTACCTTTTAAGAAGCTACCATTCAGCCCACCACAGTCTTTCTTTCATATTTTGATCTCTTTCTCTTTAATCTCTTTCCTCTGGGTCATTCAGTTATATCTTCAGTTTCACTATCTTTCCAGTTGTGTCTATTCTGTGATTTATCTTGCCACCAAATTTTAATTTAAATGATTGTATTTTTAACGTCCAACGTTCTGTTTGATTCTTTCTTAACCCTGCCGGGTTATTTTTGATAGTCTTTTGTTCCTTGATAATGTTGATTCTCTTTTATTTCTTTAAACATGTCATAAAGCTTATTTCATATTCTAAATATGATAATCCCCAAACTCTAAAGCCCTTGGTGCTAAATTTGTGGTTTATTGTTTCTGCTGATGTTCACAATGACCGATTAGTTAAGGCAAAATCAACTGCTGCACACTTAACCTCCACAATCTCAGTGGTTTAACACTCTGGGTCTTTCTCTGTTACTTCCATCATGTCAAGTTGATGGATTGACGTGGAGCTATGCCCTGTGTGGTCATTCATGGAGACTGACTGACGAAGGCTCTGCCGTGTTCAACACGTGGCCTCTAGGATCCCCTTAGCGCCAGCATCCTGCTAGTGGACAGGAGAGCCCCTAGAGGACCCCAAGTGTGGTCTTTGTGGGCCAGGCCTGGAAATGGCATCTACTTCTTCTGCCTTCCTTCCTTTGTCCAAACCACAGGTCATGGCTCCACCTGGATGCGAGAATGGCTGGAAACTAGAATTGCTGGCTGGTCTGTTGCAACGATTATTCACTAATGGAAGGAAGGCAAAGGCCATTGGCTAAGAGCTACCTGCCTGAGCCATACAATTTGTTTCTCTGTGTCTTNTCTGCCTTCCTTCCTTTGTCCAAACCACAGGTCATGGCTCCACCTGGATGCGAGAATGGCTGGAAACTAGAATTGCTGGCTGGTCTGTTGCAACGATTATTCACTAATGGAAGGAAGGCAAAGGCCATTGGCTAAGAGCTACCTGCCTGAGCCATACGATTTGTTTCTCTGTGTCTTAGGTCTTTCTTTCTTTTAGCTCATAGTTGATTGAACTTAGTCTGTGGGAAATCTGAGGGCTTAAATTGGAACTTTACTTAAGAGAAGATATTCATTTGCTTTGCTAAGAAAGAAGGGACACTACTGACCTGGGACCACTTGTGAGCTTGGCAATATTTTAAACTCATGTGCATATGTGTGTGTGTGTGTTATGCAAGATCTAGTTATATTGTATATTGTAGTCTTATTGTAGAAGGAGAGTCTTTCAGAGCTTTCACATCAGTGTTGCTCGCTTGCCTGTCAATGGTGGAAAGTATCTGTGCTCCTAATATTCAAGTTTATTTTGTTGGCTGCGCAACAGCTGGCAATCTAAAACTTACTCCTACATAGGATATCTGTCTGATAGAATCGCATATTCTCGATTAGGTCCCACTAGTCTAACACTGATTTACTACTCAAGTCCGGACCAGGGATCCCTCCTACAGGTTCACAGTTTGCTGCAGCGACTAAGGGGAGCTGCCCTGGGTGTGTGGCCGCCTGGCCCCGCTGGTCTCTCTCTGTGCCTCGGCCTGAATCCTGAGCATGTTTAGTATCTTCACAAGCAGCTCTGGGGATGCTGGGATGCCTTTACATATGAAAAATGTCAGAACAAAATACCAGGCTGGCAAAGGTGCGTGGCGCCCAGCGAGATCCTGGGTGAGGCTGCGAGTGGTGATTATTGTGACGGCCAGTAGAGGGCAGTGTCGGGCCAGGCGCAGGGAAGCTGTCATAAATGCCTGAGGTTAGTTTCTCAACTGTGGATTCAGTGATTACAAACTTTCCTGAGTAATGGTAATGGGCGGTAGTGCCTTTTTCTGCCCCCCGCCCCCCCCAAGGGGATTTGAGAGTCTACTTAAAGGGCTTGTGTGTGACTATGAGACAATAAATGGGCTACCCAGCCTTATCCCTCCTGGAGCCATTGACCACTGCATGCTGTTTGATAAGGTTGCCCTTTATTTATTTATTATTATAATTTTGGCCACACAGCATGTGGTATATCAGTTTCCCAGTGAGGGATCCAACAAGGATCAAACCTGCTCCCCCTGCACTGAAAGCTCAGAGTCTTAACCTCTGGGCCACCAGGGAAGCCCAATAGGGTTGCCCTTTAAAAGAGGATTTAGGTGGTGGTTTGCATTTCCCCAATGCCTACTGTGTGCCAGACATCATGCTAAAGTTTTGCCGACCCCAAATTATTTACTCTGAACAAATGTATGGGGCTTCCCAGGTGGCGCTAGTGGTAAAGAATCTGTCTGTCAATGCAGGAGACCCAAGAGACTAGGGTTTGATCCCTGGGTTGGCAGTATCCCCTGGAGTAGGAAATGGCAGCCGACTCCAGTATTCTTGCCTGGCAAAATACCATGTGCAAAGGAGCAGAGTGGGCTACAGTCTACGGGTTTGCAAAGAATCGGGCACGACTGACCGACTGAGCACCCTGCACACACGAAGGTATGATTGTTTTTTCAGAGGAGAGAGCTGAGGCTCTCTGCAGCTAAATAACTTGTGTGAGATCCCAGCGCGGGGGCAGACGTTGATCTGTTGGGCTCCAAAGTGCTTTCTGCTCGGCCACGTGCTTCTCATGGGTCCTCAGTTCCTGCCAGTTTTCATCCTTCCTGATACTCCTATTTTTAACTCAAAAAGCTCCTCTATTCCGACGTCTTCAGTTTGGACTGGGAAGCTCTCAATACATCAGAAAGATACTTCTCACACCTAGCCATGTGATGTATTGCTCGTTTGAGTTGCTCTTTCAACCTCAGGGCAAGCTATCCTTCAACATATTTGATACATGCTAAGAGCACCTGAGCAGAATTCGGTGCACAGATCTTTAGGCGAGGCGCGGCGCCAGCTCCAAGCGCCGTCTGTTTGCAGGCAGCTCTCTCATTGACCTGGGCGCATAAGTGACTAAGCACAGCATATGCTGAGTGTAACCACAGCATAAGCTGTGGCTACAGCCATGACCTAAACTGAGTTTTTAATCCCATGATGTGGGAGACTGCTCTCACTCTGGCCACACCTGACCCAAGGCAGTGAACTTGCATGGGCTAGCATCATACTTCACACATGGGGTGGGGGTTGTTTGTTTGTTGTAGATTGGTGGGTTCACACTGGTAGTTTAATCACTAAGTTCTGACTCTTGCAACCCCATGGAGGGTACCCTGCCAGACTCCTCTGGTCTGTGGGATTTCCCAGGGAAGAATAGTGGAGCAGGTTGCCATTTCCCTCTCCAGGGTATCTTCCCAACTCAGGGATGGAACCCATGTCTCCTGCCCTGGAGGATGATTCCTTACTAACTAAGCTACCAGGAACTGGACTGAATCATTAGCATTGTGATTACCTCACATGCCCAAATAGCTGAATTTGATCATTCTCTATCAATTGTTGTCATTAATGGTTGATCCAATACTGTTTTGGTACCTGTTGCTGGAGATCACCCATCAGCCATTCCAGGGTGTGCACCAGTTGAAGAGATGGATCGTCAAACATGGCTTGGATCCAGGACCCAAGTGTGCCCTCCCCCCTTTTTAAACAGAATTGAACTCCCCTCCTTACCCCCAGCCCTGCCCGAGTCACAGATCGGGGCAGCTGGAGAACTAGAGCAATCCCCTGTGCTGGTGGGAGGAAGACTCCTGTCCTGGGTGGATTTATGGGGAGGGAACACAGAAGGGGCCTCCCACCACCTGCAGGCAGACAGGATGGGGGGTGGCTGGAGCCTGTTTTATGCCAAAGTCACCCCACTCCAGTAGCAAGAGGACTGTGGCTGACCTGACATCACTGCGAGAGGGGAGGGTGGCTGAGTGGGGAAGAGCTGGATGCTTTATCACTAGGGAGAGGGAGAAGAAGCTTCTAGACCGAGGTATTGGTGGGCTCTCTCTTGTGTATGATGTATTCCCTGGTGGCTCAGACTGTAAAGAATCTGCCTGCAGTGCAGGAGACCTGGGTTTGATCCCTGGGTTGGGAAGATCCCCTGGAGAAGGGGATGGCAACCCACTCCAGTATTCTTGCCTGGAGATTCCGAATGGACAGAGGAGCCTGGCAGGCTACAGTCCATGGGGTCGCAAATAGTCAGACATGACTGAGTGACTAAGCACAGCACAGCACAGAAATGCTCAATAAAATGGGAGTGTGTTTCAGAAGGGATTCCATCTTAAATGCAATAATCAATTCAATCTTTTCCAGCTTTGTGCTGAGATGGGGATAGATTAAATTGTCTGGAAATATCCTTGAGCTTCGGTAAAAATTAGCTTTCCCCAAGTAAAGAGTGTTTAAAAGTCCCAAGCTTACATTTTTGTCCTTATTCTGGAAAATAACTCTTGTTTCTGAACCTGTCTTCTAGTTGCTAAATAATTACACCAAGCTAGCATATTCCAGAAAAATAATACATTCTTTTGAGTCCAGTGACCTCAAAACTCTGAGCATGAATATCTCTAATAGAAAAATCTCTCCCCTCTTAACATTCTGGTGTTATTTTTGTTGCAAGTCCCTACACTTCACACTATAATCAAAGCCTGTTATCTCGGACTTGCAATATTTGTGACTCAGACTTAATCAGGACTGTGTCTAGCACATACATCAGTCATTGCATTTAAAGATGTGCAAATTGTGAACTTCTCTTTCAACCTGATCTTGCATATTTCGCTCAAAACCGCTTCTTTAACACACCAAATTCTCTCTTTGAACAAGTTAAGAAAATAAGATGCATTTCCTAGCAGAGGTGACCCATAAAGCCAATTACGGTTTGTAGGTTAGGTCAGTGCTTCGAGCAGTGCACTTTCCATTCTTCCCTATCTCTTGGGCATTGAGTAGTTCCTGAACGTTCACTAGTCTAAACAGGGTCTCAACTCATCTTTAGACCCTCCAAATGGAAAAGTGCAGAGAGGAGTCTAGTAGTGGAAAAGTCTGGCTTATATAACGTTCTCAGGCTACCGGGCTCTGAATCCAGCATGCAGTCACTTCTTGGCATCGTGTCAATTTGAGGTGATGGCTGTAGATACGTTCAGTCTGTAAAATGCACCCATTAACTGGAGACCCCTACACTGCAGACCTTTGGGAGCCTCTCGTTCCGCAGCTGGATGCCTTGCAGAGGGAGAGGGGGCATAAAAGTCCCATCTGCTTTGTTAGCACCCCTTGTCTGCAGTCTCCCCTCCTTCAGAGATATTTATGGTACAGTTTGTGCATGACAATCAATTGCCAGCGGCAGGCAGGTCTGGCTTTCAGGAAGATCCGAGCTCCTCCCTGTGATTACCTTGGGGAGAGTCTCAGCGGCAGTCCCTGGATCTGGGGCAGTTTCTACCCAAATGACCTGGTGGGCTGGGGAGCCACCCGGTGGCCGGAGGGCAGAGGCTGCTGGGCAGGGTGCGGGCGCTGAGTCCTGGAGACCTGGCTTTGAACTGGGGCTCTGCCCTCCCGCCAGCTCCCTGGCACTAGCCTTGCCCCTCAGCCACTCCGAGCCTTACTCTCCCACCTGCTGCACGAGCACAGTGTTATCTGCCTCTCAGAGTTGTGTTGAAGACTAAACGAGATGGGAACACCTAGTTCCAGGTACAGGGAAGGTGGCCGAGACCTGGTAACTAACTAGTCCTGTTACTAAGCTGGTCAGCAGACACCTGTCAAGGTGGCTCAGACCTTTGGCCTTCAGGTCATGACCCCTCCTGAGTCTAACTCCAGCCCAGGTAAAGTGCTTCCTGAGTGGGCTGATTCCCAGAACCTGACCCCTGACCCCTTAGGGTCCCCAGAAGTCAGCTGGTCCTTGAGGGCGGATGCTCTATGATGGCATGAAGGCTGGTCCAGGAGCGGCAGCAGCTCCGTCGCTGGGTGTGTTAAGGCTGCAGAGGGTACCCAGGGCCAGGTGAACTAGTGACCCCTGCTGAGCTGGTGTTAGAGGGTCGTTGTGGTCAAGAGTGAGGACTCTGGGTCCAGGCTCCCTCAGTTGAATCCTGGCCCCACGTCACCTACTGGTGTGAGAATTCAATCAATCTACCTCTCTGGGCCTCAGTTTCTTCCCCTGTAAAGTGGGCCTACCATGAGTACTTGCCTGTTAGGGTGGTTGTGAAGATTAAACATGCTGGTTTCCTAAAGCTGCTGTAAGTACCATAAGTTGGGTGCCTTGGAACACCGCAAATGCATTGCTTTGCTGTTCTGGCGGCCAGAGGCCAGAAACCAAGGAGTTGGCAGGGCCCTGGTTCCTCTGAAGGTGCCAGGGGAGGGTCCTCCCTCGCCACCCCCAGCTTCTGGGGTCCCTGGTGTTCCTGGATTGTCGATGGTCGTCTTCTCCCTGTGGGTTTACAGCATCTTTCCTCTGTGCAGGTCGGTCCCAGTGTCTAAATGCCCCCCTTTATAAGGACGTCAGTCTGATTGGATTAGGGGCCCCCTGTGGCCTCACTTGAACTTGAATTCCTCTGTAAAGATCCACTTTCCAAATAAGGTCACCTTTTGAGGTACTGGGCGATGAGGACTTCAATGTATCTTTTTGGGGAGGGTACCATTCAACTGAGGAGGGCGTGGCAACCCACTCCAGCATTCTCGCCTGGAGAATCCTCATGAACAGAGGAGCCTGTTTGGCTACAGTCCATAGGGTTGCAAAGAGTCAGACATGAGTGAGGCGACTAAGCACAGTACCGTTCAACCTGTAACAGATGGACTTAGAACAAACCTTGGAACATGGTAAACATTACGTATGTTTTTAAACTATTTTTATCTTTAATACTCATCTCAGTCCAGCCAGGGAAGTATTATTATTCCCATTTTAGAGACGGAAAGGTGAGGCTCTGAGAATTTAAAGATTAGCCTCAATTTCCACAGCTAGAAACAGGGGAAGACCCCTTCACCCCAACTCTGACCCGTCTGACCACGTGCTGATGCTCTCTCCACTGTCCCCATCAACCTCGCAGAGATGGACAGCTTGCTCACAGCTAGCACTGGGTATCCATCAGGCATGCTTGTAACCCAGACTTCTGCAGGTGTGGCCGCAGAGGCCTGCCTGTGGCTCTGGGCTCAGAAGTCACCTGAGTGCTGCCTCTGGGTGAAAATGTGTATGCTCTAGAAGAATCACTTCCAAAGTTTGCATTAACATTTTGTAACCTGTATTTATATCTCTATGTTTTGACTAAACTGATGTGCCTAAAGTATGACTTCACTTTTCAACCAGCTATTTTGATATGTAATAGACGTGGCCATATTCATCTAATGGAAACATATGGATGTCAGGAAAACAATGAGCAGCTTTAGAAACTAAAGATTAGTATCACTTTGTAAAGGTGATTACACAGCCCAAGAATTCAGAAAGCTTTTGTATAATAGAGAAATTCCTCATTGGTTGTGGAACCTGAGTGTTTAGTGATTCAATTCACTATGTCGTTTCTCAGCATGTGTGTTTAGAGACATAAATAAATGGTCTAAAAAAGGCCAAGAGGTCTCATCTTGAAGTCAGCATAGTTTTATGTTCCAGATCGCAAATATAACCACTAAAAGTATTGCAACCATGAAAAGTGAAGTGCCCAGAACATGATGATGAAAGAGAGATGATCCAAGTTCGAGTTGCTCATATCTCTTTGTACACCCCCCCCCAACTCGTCCACATATGATTTATTAGCACTGGGACAGTGAGCAAGATATTCAACCCCTTTGCAGCTAATACATAGAAAATGTGGAGAGTCATTCCTTACTTCTGAACTCATAGGTGGTGGGTTAGGCCAGGGGTTTCCCTCGTGGCTCAGATGGTAAAGGATCTGAGACGCAAGTTCGATCCTTAGGTGGGGAAGATCACCTGGAGGAGGGTATGGCAACCCACTCCAGTATTCTTGCCTGGAGAATCCCATGGACAGAGGAGCCTAGTGGGCTACGGTCCATAGGGTCACACAGAGTCAGACACGACTGAAGCAACTGAGCAACATGCACGCACAAGTTAGAACAGGAGATTCCGTTCCTGAGATGTGTGTAGGGGCGTATGTACTCACAAGGCCGTGTGGTGGGATCTCAGGCTCAGGAGGTCCCCATATCCAGTTAAGGACTCACTCTTCCACCTAAGAAGTCAACATGAATGATTTTCTTGAGAAGCCCACATCTTAGGATTCTCTCTGGCGGCTGTGCTGGGAATTTTCTTTTGGTCTCTTTGCCCTCCTCCCCCTTCTCTGGCCTGCTTGGAGCCCCTGGAGGATCTCACAGATTGCCTCGGCTGGACAGCACTGAGGGGACAACAGAGGCTGGGTATTGATTTTCCCCGGGCTCCCTGCTGGCCACACCAGCTCCCCCTGCCCTTCAAGCCTGAGGGGGGCAGGTGCATGATGGGTGAAAGTGGAAAAAGCCCAGGTTGTTTCACCATCTCTTACTAGCCCCCCAGGGCCCTGACCACCCCTTTGCAAACAACCCCTTTGACAACATGCATGTGTCATGCCAGGACCTTGGCTGAGTGAAGCTCTGACACTTCTGAATTGTACTAGCCCAGCGTGTCATTAAGGAGATCTTGCCTTCCCAGGAAAGGGAGCCCTGAGGGATAGAGTGGAAAGTTCTACATTTTACCTGAATAAAACGTTCACCCCCTCGTCTCATCATTATTTGCACGTGCTATCACTTCAGTTGAATACCTCCTGATTTCACTTCTTCTCCTTCACTGTGACTATGAAATAGGAGCAAATAAAGGATGCTTTCTCTAGAATTGCCAGATAGGATACAGGATACTCAGTTAAATTAGAAGTTTAGGTAAACAACAAATAATTTTTTAGGAGAAGTATGTTCCATGGAACAATGGAGATATATTTATAGTAAAAAATTGTTTATCTGAAACTCAAATTTAACTGGGAATCTTAAAACTTTTTTTTTTTTTGNCGAGGCTCCGTTTAGAAAGAGCAGAGAAGATTCAAGAAGAGTTGCAGATGCCTAAAAATAGACACGGGTCAGGCAGAAATATGGAGAGGAGAACTTGTAGGCTGCAGAAGCCGGTACAGTGTGCTCCGTTCTGTTCTGTTCTTTTCCGCTTTTGCCCAAGCAATGAAAACAAAAGAGCAAGGGAAGGCCGGAGTGGGTAAGGAAACCAGCTTGAGGAACAGCAGACTCAGATTGTCACAGCCAGACTGCCAGCCTTCATATATTCATGCGAAGGAAAATCAGCTCAGCTGGGAGTGAAGATCTGAGCAGACGAGGAGATGGAGAGCGACCGTCTCCTGCTGGCTTCCCTGAAAGGCAGTGCTTCCCAGAACAAAGGGATGCCCTTGGGGACCAGCCCGGCATCTGTGATTAAGCCTTTGAAGAATACACCCTCTCACTTCAACTCAAGGCCCAAGCCACTAAAAGAATAAANGCAGACGAGGAGATGGAGAGCGACCGTCTCCTGCTGGCTTCCCTGAAAGGCAGTGCTTCCCAGAACAAAGGGATGCCCTTGGGGACCAGCCCGGCATCTGTGATTAAGCCTTTGAAGAATACACCCTCTCACTTCAACTCAAGGCCCAAGCCACTAAAAGAATAAAACCCACTTTCTGAACAGAGTTCCAAGATGACCTTCTTGTTGAGAGAGCCCCCCCCCCATCACTTTGAAACCCTTTAATCATAGAAGGAAAACCAGAGTGGGTAACCTTTCCCTTCTCCAGTGGATCTTCCCAAACCAAGAATGAAACCAGGGTCTCCCACATTGCAGGTGAATCCTTTACCGACTGAGCTCGCAGGGAAGCCCCAAAGAATAAAACTCACTTTCTGAACAGGGTTCCAAGATGACCTTCTTGTTGAAAGATCTCCCTCTTCACTTCAAAACCCTTTAATGATAGAAGGGAAACCACTGGTTCCAGGATCTTCTTGGGCACCATTCTCTCCCAGGAAGTGGTTGGGACCCTCCATACTGGTGCTCACATCATTCATCCTCTGGAGAGGGGTTGGGTCTCAGGACAGTGGGGATGGATGATTTACCTGCTTAGGTCTGAGCTCCCCTTAGAAGGGATGTGCCGCTCTGGGCCAGCCTGGACCAGCCCAGGTGCTGGTGGTGACCAAAGCCATCTCTGGAGGTCTTGTCTCAAAGGCACTCCCCTGGAGAGGGCCATAATTAAGGTCTCTGAGGTTCACCGGAGTCTACAGGCACCATGACCAATTGGTATGGAAAGAAGATAGAAAAGCTAATGCTAGGTCCTACCTATTGTTGAGAACCAAAGACCCTTTAGGGAAAAAGTGAAGAGACCCAGATGACCACAGGAAAGAAGACTTCATCATCTGAAATGTAAAAATATGGTAGAGCTGTGCACTAGCTGCACACACAGATCCTAGCTCTCCTCAGTGAGGCCTTCTGGGTCTTTAAAAAATACAAGTGGGAGAGGCAGAGAATTTAGTTTAGCAGCAATTCTCCAGGAGAATATTCTCTCTCTGCTTCCCTCTCTCTCTCTCTCTCTCTCTCTCTCTCACACACACACACACATACCCCATAATCCAGTCATATCACAGCTCTACCGTCTAGGGGAGGCCATCACTTTTCACCCGTAAGGGAAAGAGCAAAGGATAGTGAGAAAGCCTGTAAACTTTGGGTCTAGAGGGTTGAATATGAGTGTTGAAAAGAAGAGGGAAATTTCTGAGACATACAAGTAAAGGACGGAAGTTGTAAATACTTAAAAAAATTTTTTTGTTTGCTTCATGCTTCTCTGAATAGAGCATAATTTTCAAAACTGAATTATATTAGCCCCTGCTTTCATCTGGGTTTCACGCATTTCTTCTAGAGTAATCAAAACAGTTCCAATTAAAAGTAGAGACTGCTGCACGCACACACTTGCGGGCACGCACACACACACACACCCCTTCTCCCAACTATTCGAACTTTTTGCTATACATAACAAGGGCTTCCCAGGTGGCTCAGTGGTAAAGAATTCAATTGCCAGTGCAGGAGACATGGGTTCAAGCCCTGGGTGGGGAAGTTCCTCTGGAGAAGGAAATGGCAACTCACTCCAGTATTCTTGCCTGGAGAATCCCATGGACGGAGGAGCCTGGAGGGCTACAGTCCACGGAGGAGCAAAGAGTTGAACACAACTTAGCAAGTAAACAACAACACATATAACAAGGTACTTGAGTATGGGGACCACATTTATTCAAAAGTGAATCTCTACATCTATCACAATGTATAGTCCATAGGAGCATTTAATAAATGTTAGTTGGAGGAATAAATGAATCTAAGAAGTTCTTTAGTCATTGGATAATTTGCTCAAAATTTTTATTTATTTGTTAATTCTGTCAACTCACATGTGAAAGCTTTGGTCAGGGTCGAAAACTAACTCTATCGTTTTGGGCAAAAATAATTTTGTTTGGCTCTCTGGGCTTTAAATTGAAAGCATCACTTGTGGAACGCCTGAGTTTCTATGATGAAATAAAAGGTTTTTACTTTGGGATATTTTGAGTCTGCAAATTTTCAAAATTATATTTTACGATTTCTCCTTTTTTGATTAAAAGTGAAGTGTGGGTGTTGAGGGGTAGGTGCTGGCAAGAAGAAAGAACAACAGCAAACAAAGAAGGGGAAAAAAAGCCACTTTGATGAAGCGTCGTCAGTGAGCTCGATGAAGCTTGTTTCATCCCGGTGCCAAATGGTGCTCACTAAAATCGCAGCAAGTTTTGATGCACTTGCCAATGTTTGTGTTATTTTTGCTTTAAAGATGTAACAGATTGCGCCAAAATAAATAATTTAAGCCTCATGTTTCAAATGAGTCCAAGCGCTGTGTCTTTCACTTCTGCACCCAACAGAAGCTCCTCTCGTGTCTGTACCACACTCCACTGGGAGGGCTGTTTCCTTGCTTTGTTTTTCAAAGCGGAGTCTATTTTTCACCATTCTGTTCCAAACATCAGGGGTTCTGTCATCATTCGGCACTTGAAGCGATAACTCCTCTTTATCTGGGAAAAACAGGAACAAACTCCATGGCGTCTAGATTCGTGATCCAGTGGGAGCAGGGCTTGGAAAGGCCACAGAGAGAACTCTGGGCTGAGAACATGACCCAAGCCTGCGGGGATCTACAGTGCTCACACTGATTCTTTTCTAGACTTCGAGCCACGAACAATGGGTCAGGTTCTACACACCATGGTCTCAGTTTAACTTAAAATAGCTTCAGACTTGGCCAATTACTTGCACTCGAAATGGCCCCATCGTCAATCAGTATTGGCCTTCTTACTGGGTTGTTTGCCTTTATGGTACAATCTAAGAGAAAAGAAACATCTAGGGGGGAAGGTTTGGGAGAATGGCACTGAAATGTGTGCTGTTGTGTGGAAAATGAATCGTCGGTCTATATTCGGTTCAGGATACAGGATGCTTGGGACTGGTGCATGGGGATGATCCAGAGAGCTGATGTGGAGTGGGAGGTGGGGGGAGGGTTCAAGATGGGGAACTCATGTACACCTGAGATGAAAAAAAAAATCAAAATTAAAAAAAATAATAATAACAATAAAAGCCAAGAATGTATGCTGTTCTCTGCTCCCTAAATGAACGTGAATGGCTTATAAATTCAGAAAATAAAGATGATGTGTAAAAACACCAGAACAATAAACTGACAGCCTTGTGTCTTCGTTAATGCAGGTCGCCACTGTGAGGTCCATCAGATGACTGGGAACTACATGTGGGACCCTGACACCAACAAGTCATTTGACTTAGGTATCAACAGAGACAGTCGACTGCCCCTCTGGTGGAACGGCTCAGAACCTCTGTGGGTCACTCTGACCAAGGCCCAAAGGAAGGTCTACATGTACTACTGGCCAGGTGAGTGTGCTGACCTCCAAGACACTGTAACCTCCCAAACCTCAAAGTACAGTGTCATCTCTGAGGACAAGCATGCACGTGGAGGTGTTTGAAGACCAAACCAGGATTTGAAAAACTGGGATCTTTTTGTTCAAAAAGTACCTTATGGAAGTGTCCCTTTATATTTTGCCGCACGTAGATGTGTTTGAAGACCAGGCCAGGGTATGGAAAAGTGGGATCTTTGTTCAAAAAATGGCTAATGGAAGTGTTCCTCTATGGTTAGTTGCCCTGCGGTGTGTGGGATCTTAGTTCCCAGACCAGGGATCAAACCTGTGTCCCCAGCATTGGCAGGCAGATTCTTAACCACCAGGGAAGTCTCCTTTGTATTTTGGTTTGAATGCTAGCATCAGACCAGACACTGTGCCATCTCTTACTATCCTTGGTTCAGCAATATTTGTGCAATATAGCATGCGTTTTCATGGGCACAATTTTGGATATCCAGGAGAGATAAGTAATAGGCTGTTTTACAAAAGAATTTGAAGTAGCATTTCTATAGATTTTACAAAAGAATTTGGAGTACCATTTCTATAGATTTTGAGATCTCCTACAATACTGAAAAGAGGGTTCAAAGCTCTTGCAACTTTTTGTTTGTGCATTAAATGAAGCCTCTATATTAATAGTCTGCCTGCTATATATATAGTCAGTAAGAAACTGAAGGACTTAACTTACTTCAGTGAAGGAGATAAACAGTCATGTAAACTGTCCTGGAGGCTGCAAGGAGGCTTCAGCATCTCTCATCTTTTTCTTTTGCTCTATTTTTCGGCTTCGCCGCATGGCTTATGGGGTCTTAGTTGCCCCAACCAGGGATTGAACCTGTGCCCCCTGTGGTGGAAGCGTAGAATCTGAACCACTGGACCACCAGCGAAGTCTAGGAGGCTCTCATTTTGTCAGCCAAAACTCTGTCATTAAGGATGACAGGATTCCATGACCTCAAAATAATCGACTCACCTCTGTCTTCCCATTGATGGGACGTGTTGCTAGGCAAGTGGGCAATTTGACTTTTCCACACACATGGCTGCAGACACTCTTTTCCTATTGCTTCATGGTGCAATCCTAGATGATTGTTCTTGTGGAAGGAGAGATGGGGGATACAAGCGGAGAAGCTACTGGAGGGATTTCGCTGGGCTAGACTGGTGGCAAAGCAGCCTGCTGAAATGGTGTGAGCGGGTTCTAGGGGAATGGGGAACCCTGGAGAGAAGGGTGAGTAAGCCCAGGCTGAGTCACAGGTGGCCCACATCGAGGAGGTGGGCCTTGAGCAGGAGTTTGGAGGATGCTGGTTGGCGGCGGTCACGTGGAGAGTGGTTCAGGGCATTCAAGGCCATGCCAGCTCCCGGAGGAGGAGCGTGGAACACAGACAGATGGAGAGCGGGGCGACCTGCCAGGCTGTGGCAAGTGCCCTAAAGCCGCCACTGAGCAGTGACTAGCGTCCACAGGTGAGCCTGGGACGACCAGGGCGGCTTTCACATCACATCTGCTACTTCACCTCCGAGCAGTGGAACAGACAGACCAGTCCTGCTGGCAGATGCAGAGCTGGGGGCGTATTAGAGTTGCTTCAGGAGACACCTGGAGTTTGGTCCCTAACGGCTACCTTGGCTGATGTGCGAAAAAGCTTTCAAGCAAGGGTAGGGTTTAGAAGATGCCATCACCTTAAATGGAGGCTCCATTTTTCAAACAGTTGGACGTAAGATTAAGAAAACAAGTGGGTGCCTCAGCCAAGCTAATCAGACTCTGAGAGGAGGCAAGCTCAGTTTCAGCACAACATGATGAGGTCCGGAGCCAAACGTTGCTGCATTTTGAGGTCATTCTCAGTAATCAGCATCGAAAAGCACAAGGATCCTGATGTGTAGGCCCGGGAGAGGCACAGATGGATTGCACTGTCTTAGGGACCACCTCAGAACAGACCATCAAGACTAATATTGCCCCGGTGCCGTAAGGGTCACCTTCCATGGTATCAGATTAATTTAATTTTCCGTGTCTTAGAACTTGAGTTCTTCCTGCCTTGAAGAGGACCTCCCCTGGAATCTCCCCACGTGCTTCATCGGCCTATGTTCCCCCTCTCCCATGACCTTCTGGGTGGCTTTGGATGCCAATGCTCCCGGAAAGAAGGGGGAAAGGAGATATTTGCCACATTTCAGACTTCTCTCTGCCCTACTACAGAGCATCACTCTTGATCTCACCTTGGGGCGTCTGGCTCCATAACCATAATCAACAATTTGAATTTATAGATCTCCGAGTACCTACAAAGTCTCAATGCTAGTTTGCATGTAAAGTATCTTGCCACACCTCCGAAACGGCTCCTGAAGGGCAAGAAAAAGCCAATTGCTTTCTCTGAGTCCCAGCTAAAGTGACATGACAAGTATGCCTTGAGGTCAGTTTAAGATGTTACCTGTCAGGAGGGCAGAAGCTAAGAAAGATAACCTCCTAGAATTTCCTCCAAACGAAGATCAGCTAACTGTCTGGCTGTGTGGAAGTCTTGATAGAAATTGGTTGAAAAGTCTCTGGCTTCTTAGTCACCGTCCAGTCCTTGTAAACTGGATCCACAAATTCAGATTCCTTGAGAACCCGCTGGCTCTGAAGGGCCTGCCACCCAGCCCACGTCCGCCATGCTCCGGCCCCTCCGTTCTTACTGGCTGGCCGCCGAGGCATTAGCGGCCACTACTATCCTTTCCCTTCCTGCCTCAGCCCCCTCCAGACACAGCGCCTGGCCCGGTGTGGTCCTTGGTCTCTGCAAGATTAAGCAGAGTGCAGTGGCATTTCTTCCAAACGTGACTTGGTTTTCTTTGCTTCTCAAATCCTCCGCTCCCCTCTCCACTCCCCACTGGACATTGTACAGATCTCTTGATGAGGCCTGGGAAATCTTTGTTGCTCCAGTGAGCTGTGTTATGACACTTTGAGTCTCGCCATGAAGTCAATATTTAGAAGTGCAATTTAGAAATGGCAGGAGTTCAAGTCTTCCTGTCAGGTAGATAAAGCAGCAGACTGAAAAATTGATCACTGGTGAAGAGTCCAAAGGACCCCACCTCAAGTCTTGAGAAATTAAATATTGTAAACAGAGCCTTTATTTCCCCACCCAGTGATGCCATGGAGCTGTGCAGGGGGGAGATGATGCCCTCAGGAAATGATCCCAGGCCCTAAATCAAATACTTGGAGGGCAGGCTCCCCCAGATCAGCCAGGATCTAGGAGTGCTCTGTGAAGGATAAGTTGAGGGTGTGTCATCCCCTAACTTTATTCCCCTGTTCCATCCCTCTGGTTCGAAGTCCAGGGGGTTTTATTGATCAGGGAAAAGAAGAGTCTCCAATGTTCATTTCAGATGGAGACCAAACCAAGGAGAAGGATGCCTTGAGGAGAAGAGGTGACATGGGGGAATATAGGAGGGTAAATAAATCATTGCATGGAAATAGAATCTGAGCTTTGTGAACAACTGATGTTACTTTACACAATGGCAGAAATTTTAAAGTTTATTCTCATGACTCTGATGAACCCCTCCCACCCCCCCCNAGGAGCATTTAATAAATGTTAGTTGGAGGAATAAATGAAACTAAGAAGTTCTTTAGTCATTGGATAATTTGCTCAAAATTTTTATTTATTTGTTAATTCTGTCAACTCACATGTGAAAGCTTTGGTCAGGGTCGAAAACTAACTCTATCGTTTTGGGCAAAAATAATTTTGTTTGGCTCTCTGGGCTTTAAATTGAAAGCATCACTTGTGGAACGCCTGCGTTTCTATGATGAAATAAAAGGTTTTTACTTTGGGATATTTTGAGTCTGCAAATTTTCAAAATTATATTTTACGATTTCTCCTTTTTTGATTAAAAGTGAAGTGTGGGTGTTGAGGGGTAGGTGCTGGCAAGAAGAAAGAACAACAGCAAACAAAGAAGGGGAAAAAAAGCCACTTTGATGAAGCGTCGTCAGTGAGCTCGATGAAGCTTGTTTCATCCCGGTGCCAAATGGTGCTCACTAAAATCGCAGCAAGTTTTGATGCACTTGCCAATGTTTGTGTTATTTTTGCTTTAAAGATGTAACAGATTGCACCAAAATAAATAATTTAAGCCTCATGTTTCAAATGAGTCCAAGCGCTGTGTCTTTCACTTCTGCACCCAACAGAAGCTCCTCTCGTGTCTGTACCACACTCCACTGGGAGGGCTGTTTCCTTGCTTTGTTTTTCAAAGCGGAGTCTATTTTTCACCATTCTGTTCCAAACATCAGGGGTTCTGTCATCATTCGGCACTTGAAGCGATAACTCCTCTTTATCTGGGAAAAACAGGAACAAACTCCATGGCGTCTAGATTCGTGATCCAGTGGGAGCAGGGCTTGGAAAGGCCACAGAGAGAACTCTGGGCTGAGAACATGACCCAAGCCTGCGGGGATCTACAGTGCTCACACTGATTCTTTTCTAGACTTCGAGCCACGAACAATGGGTCAGGTTCTACACACCATGGTCTCAGTTTAACTTAAAATAGCTTCAGACTTGGCCAATTACTTGCACTCGAAATGGCCCCATCGTCAATCAGTATTGGCCTTCTTACTGGGTTGTTTGCCTTTATGGTACAATCTAAGAGAAAAGAAACATCTAGGGGGGAAGGTTTGGGAGAATGGCACTGAAATGTGTGCTGTTGTGTGGAAAATGAATCGTCGGTCTATATTCGGTTCAGGATACAGGATGCTTGGGACTGGTGCATGGGGATGATCCAGAGAGCTGATGTGGAGTGGGAGGTGGGGGGAGGGTTCAAGATGGGGAACTCATGTACACCTGAGATGAAAAAAAAAATCAAAATTAAAAAAAATAATAATAACAATAAAAGCCAAGAATGTATGCTGTTCTCTGCTCCCTAAATGAACGTGAATGGCTTATAAATTCAGAAAATAAAGATGATGTGTAAAAACACCAGAACAATAAACTGACAGCCTTGTGTCTTCGTTAATGCAGGTCGCCACTGTGAGGTCCATCAGATGACTGGGAACTACATGTGGGACCCTGACACCAACAAGTCATTTGACTTAGGTATCAACAGAGACAGTCGACTGCCCCTCTGGTGGAACGGCTCAGAACCTCTGTGGGTCACTCTGACCAAGGCCCAAAGGAAGGTCTACATGTACTACTGGCCAGGTGAGTGTGCTGACCTCCAAGACACTGTAACCTCCCAAACCTCAAAGTACAGTGTCATCTCTGAGGACAAGCATGCACGTGGAGGTGTTTGAAGACCAAACCAGGATTTGAAAAACTGGGATCTTTTTGTTCAAAAAGTACCTTATGGAAGTGTCCCTTTATATTTTGCCGCACGTAGATGTGTTTGAAGACCAGGCCAGGGTATGGAAAAGTGGGATCTTTGTTCAAAAAATGGCTAATGGAAGTGTTCCTCTATGGTTAGTTGCCCTGCGGTGTGTGGGATCTTAGTTCCCAGACCAGGGATCAAACCTGTGTCCCCAGCATTGGCAGGCAGATTCTTAACCACCAGGGAAGTCTCCTTTGTATTTTGGTTTGAATGCTAGCATCAGACCAGACACTGTGCCATCTCTTACTATCCTTGGTTCAGCAATATTTGTGCAATATAGCATGCGTTTTCATGGGCACAATTTTGGATATCCAGGAGAGATAAGTAATAGGCTGTTTTACAAAAGAATTTGAAGTAGCATTTCTATAGATTTTACAAAAGAATTTGGAGTACCATTTCTATAGATTTTGAGATCTCCTACAATACTGAAAAGAGGGTTCAAAGCTCTTGCAACTTTTTTTTGTACATTAAATGAAGCCTCTATATTAATAGTCTGCCTGCTATATATATAGTCAGTAAGAAACTGAAGGACTTAACTTACTTCAGTGAAGGAGATAAACAGTCATGTAAACTGTCCTGGAGGCTGCAAGGAGGCTTCAGCATCTCTCATCTTTTTCTTTTGCTCTATTTTTCGGCTTCGCCGCATGGCTTATGGGGTCTTAGTTGCCCCAACCAGGGATTGAACCTGTGCCCCCTGTGGTGGAAGCGTAGAATCTGAACCACTGGACCACCAGCGAAGTCTAGGAGGCTCTCATTTTGTCAGCCAAAACTCTGTCATTAAGGATGACAGGATTCCATGACCTCAAAATAATCGACTCACCTCTGTCTTCCCATTGATGGGACGTGTTGCTAGGCAAGTGGGCAATTTGACTTTTCCACACACATGGCTGCAGACACTTTTTTCCTATTGCTTCATGGTGCAATCCTAGATGATTGTTCTTGTGGAAGGAGAGATGGGGGATACAAGCGGAGAAGCTACTGGAGGGATTTCGCTGGGCTAGACTGGTGGCAAAGCAGCCTGCTGAAATGGTGTGAGCGGGTTCTAGGGGAATGGGGAACCCTGGAGAGAAGGGTGAGTAAGCCCAGGCTGAGTCACAGGTGGCCCACATCGAGGAGGTGGGCCTTGAGCAGGAGTTTGGAGGATGCTGGTTGGCGGCGGTCACGTGGAGAGTGGTTCAGGGCATTCAAGGCCATGCCAGCTCCCGGAGGAGGAGCGTGGAACACAGACAGATGGAGAGCGGGGCGACCTGCCAGGCTGTGGCAAGTGCCCTAAAGCCGCCACTGAGCAGTGACTAGCGTCCACAGGTGAGCCTGGGACGACCAGGGCGGCTTTCACATCACATCTGCTACTTCACCTCCGAGCAGTGGAACAGACAGACCAGTCCTGCTGGCAGATGCAGAGCTGGGAGCGTATTAGAGTTGCTTCAGGAGACACCTGGAGTTTGGTCCCTAACGGCTACCTTGGCTGATGTGCGAAAAAGCTTTCAAGCAAGGGTAGGGTTTAGAAGATGCCATCACCTTAAATGGAGGCTCCATTTTTCAAACAGTTGGACGTAAGATTAAGAAAACAAGTGGGTGCCTCAGCCAAGCTAATCAGACTCTGAGAGGAGGCAAGCTCAGTTTCAGCACAACATGATGAGGTCCGGAGCCAAACGTTGCTGCATTTTGAGGTCATTCTCAGTAATCAGCATCGAAAAGCACAAGGATCCTGATGTGTAGGCCCGGGAGAGGCACAGATGGATTGCACTGTCTTAGGGACCACCTCAGAACAGACCATCAAGACTAATATTGCCCCGGTGCCGTAAGGGTCACCTTCCATGGTATCAGATTAATTTAATTTTCCGTGTCTTAGAACTTGAGTTCTTCCTGCCTTGAAGAGGACCTCCCCTGGAATCTCCCCACGTGCTTCATCGGCCTATGTTCCCCCTCTCCCATGACCTTCTGGGTGGCTTTGGATGCCAATGCTCCCGGAAAGAAGGGGGAAAGGAGATATTTGCCACATTTCAGACTTCTCTCTGCCCTACTACAGAGCATCACTCTTGATCTCACCTTGGGGCGTCTGGCTCCATAACCATAATCAACAATTTGAATTTATAGATCTCCGAGTACCTACAAAGTCTCAATGCTAGTTTGCATGTAAAGTATCTTGCCACACCTCCGAAACGGCTCCTGAAGGGCAAGAAAAAGCCAATTGCTTTCTCTGAGTCCCAGCTAAAGTGACATGACAAGTATGCCTTGAGGTCAGTTTAAGATGTTACCTGTCAGGAGGGCAGAAGCTAAGAAAGATAACCTCCTAGAATTTCCTCCAAACGAAGATCAGCTAACTGTCTGGCTGTGTGGAAGTCTTGATAGAAATTGGTTGAAAAGTCTCTGGCTTCTTAGTCACCGTCCAGTCCTTGTAAACTGGATCCACAAATTCAGATTCCTTAAGAACCCGCTGGCTCTGAAGGGCCTGCCACCCAGCCCACGTCCGCCATGCTCCGGCCCCTCCGTTCTTACTGGCTGGCCGCCGAGGCATTAGCGGCCACTACTATCCTTTCCCTTCCTGCCTCAGCCCCCTCCAGACACAGCGCCTGGCCCGGTGTGGTCCTTGGTCTCTGCAAGATTAAGCAGAGTGCAGTGGCATTTCTTCCAAACGTGACTTGGTTTTCTTTGCTTCTCAAATCCTCCTCTCCCCTCTCCACTCCCCACTGGACATTGTACAGATCTCTTGATGAGGCCTGGGAAATCTTTGTTGCTCCAGTGAGCTGTGTTATGACACTTTGAGTCTCGCCATGAAGTCAATATTTAGAAGTGCAATTTAGAAATGGCAGGAGTTCAAGTCTTCCTGTCAGGTAGATAAAGCAGCAGACTGAAAAATTGATCACTGGTGAAGAGTCCAAAGGACCCCACCTCAAGTCTTGAGAAATTAAATATTGTAAACAGAGCCTTTATTTCCCCACCCAGTGATGCCATGGAGCTGTGCAGGGGGGAGATGATGCCCTCAGGAAATGATCCCAGGCCCTAAATCAAATACTTGGAGGGCAGGCTCCCCCAGATCAGCCAGGATCTAGGAGTGCTCTGTGAAGGATAAGTTGAGGGTGTGTCATCCCCTAACTTTATTCCCCTGTTCCATCCCTCTGGTTCGAAGTCCAGGGAGTTTTATTGATCAGGGAAAAGAAGAGTCTCCAATGTTCATTTCAGATGGAGACCAAACCAAGGAGAAGGATGCCTTGAGGAGAAGAGGTGACATGGGGGAATATAGGAGGGTAAATAAATCATTGCATGGAAATAGAATCTGAGCTTTGTGAACAACTGATGTTACTTTACACAATGGCAGAAATTTTAAAGTTTATTCTCATGACTCTGATGAACCCCTCCCACCCCCCCGGCCCG
>SJYA01003270.1:1049425-1070991 GCA_006410615.1 Neotragus moschatus
CCGCCCGCCAAAGGAACAAAAACAGCAGCCTTTTAGGAGTCTGTGGTTAAAACTCTTGGAGCAAGCATCTGGAGACTCTAAGTTTACATCTTCAGTCATGATTTTGCAGCACTAACTCCGTAAGACCAAGCAGTCAGGAAGAACTGGGGGCAAATGTTCATACGGCTGGGGATGGTGTTCGGTGTGGATATGGCCTCTATCCTGTGCAGGTGTTGAGACAAATAAGACACCTTATGTGGGGAAAGACACATTTCCAACCAGCTTCTCCTCCCCCGACTCCCAAAGGTGGGCTGGGTGGGGATTTAACAGGTGGGCATGTGACCCAGCTCCAGTCCAGTTTGTGTGTGCCCACTCAGTCATGTCTGACTCTTTGTGACCCCATGGACTATAGCCCACCAGGCTCCTCTGTCCCTGAGGATTCTCCAGACAAGAATACTGGAGTGGGTTGCCATCCCTTCCTCCAGGCGATCTTCCCAACCCAGGGATCAAACCCAGGCCTCCCACATTGCAGACAGATTGTTTACTGTCTGAGCCACCAAGGAAGCTTCCCAGTCCAGTTTGGGTTATTAAAATCAAGTTGATTTAGTCTGGATAAGTGAGGAGACAGTTCCTGGCTACTGATCAGGACTTGTGGACTGTTCACAGCATCTTGCCCTGCCCCACCATGCTAGGTCCCTGACAGCTTTCCTTTGGCCAAACAGATGAATGAACCTAGGCTGGGGGCAGTCTAGGAGCCCATGCAAATGTCTAAGTTCTTGGATTCTATCTATATATGACTCCAAACATCTGGATTAAAGACTGGAATTTTTTTTTCAAACATTTAACATTCAAACACAGGGACCCAGATTTTCACTAAATTTTCCAGTAACACTGCCAGTTTGGCATTGATCTTTAAGGTGGTCGCAATTTTAGGATCCAAAGAGTCAGTAAGTACTGACTCATAGTCAGTAAGTAATTTTCAGTTCCCTACATTTATAAATCAAGATCTCTTTAGGAAACTGATGAAACTATGGTTTTTGCTTTTTTTTTTTTTTTTGCTAGAAAAACAAACACATACATACTACACTCACAATTCAGTGCTCATACAATACAAGAGAATTTAGTGATGAGAAATACCAGATGGTCTTTGATGACAACATATATACATCTATAATATCTAGTAGATTTGGGGTTTTTTTTTCCAATGTGAGAGAAACATGTCTCAAAAACTCATCAAAGTATCAATAACACCCCCCAAACCCTCTGGTTCATTTTGTCTGCCAAGTACTCTTGGGTCAGAATTCTCTAAGAGTCTCTGGATGGCATCACTGACTCGACAGACACGAGTTGGAGCAAACTCAGGGAGACAGTGAAGGACAGGGAAGCCTGGTGTGCTGCAGTCCACGGGTCACGAAGAGTTGGACATGGCTTGGTGACTGAACAACAACTCTGGGTTGAATGCATCTGGGGGGCTTTCCTTTGTTTGTTGGTACCTGGGGGTAAGGTTTGCGTTGCTGCTGCTGTGGTCTTTCTACATCAGCAAGGAAAAGGTGACATATTCGCATTTCGAGTCAGAGGTTGTCTCAGAGGCGTGATTGATCTTCGAAAGCCTCCTTTCGAGGCTCAGCCAGTCCCGCGGCAGAGAGGCCGGGGAGGGTGGTGTCGCTCTGGAGTGCTGCCTGCCGCGGACTCCCCCAGCTCTCCCGAGCCTTCAGAGCTGTTCAGCCACAGCCAGCCTCCTCTCACAGGCTGGCCAAGTTTTCTCAGCAACGTCCATTATAGTCACTGGAAAGCCTTAAAGAGAAACCCGGGGATGCACTCCCATTCTTCACAAATCATGGCAAATCTGCTTCTTCATAAAACATTTTACAAGGGCGTGACTCAGGGCCTGTAATAAGCTCTCAGGAGACGGCCATGAGCAAAACCAGATACAGGCTCTCCCCGCCTCTGCCCCGCTCCCCCAGGGAACTTACCATCCATCCAGTCCAGGAGACAGATGATAATCTAATACTTGCCTGGTTAAATGAAAAGTCCACTTCTTTAAAGTATAATGACGAAAAGTCGATTGCCTATGACCTCATCTAATGGGGATCTGGCTTCACCCTAGAGGGCGATGTACGTTAGCACCTGAGGGCACGGGGGGAGGGTAGTGGTGGAAGGAGCACCCGATCTGAGCGGATGACACGTGTTAAGGGGTGAGAGGAGCTTGGAAGTTTCAAAAAACTAAAAGAGGAGGATGGACGGGGTGTGGGTGAGGTGGAGGGAAGCTGAGGTCAGGCCGGGCTCCATGCACGGGCCAACTGAAAAATGTATTCTCATCCTGAGAGGAACTAGAAGTCACTGGAAGGTCTTAAGGAAAGAGGGGACAGTATAGTATGTGAGTTTGATAAGAGAACTCTGGCAGGGCCTTGGAGCAGGGAGCACAGGCATCTGGAGGGGGTGGACGAAGGGCGGCCAGCCCACCAGGAAGGTCCTGCACGGACCCAAGAGAGAGGTGAGAACAGTGTGGACGAGGGTAGCAGAGGTGGGGAGAAACGAGGGGGTTGGGGACACACTTAGGAGCTAAAATCACCAGGACCTGGCAACGCACTGGATCTGCGATGGAGGGGTCAAGCAGCGACCAGCCGGACACTTGGTTTCCGGCTTACAGATAGGTACAGAGGGAGGCTGAGTCTTTGCCTAACCTGGGAATTGAAAGAGGAGTGGTGTGGAGGCAGAGGAATGTCTGAGTTGACCCTGTCAAGTCACAGGCTCAGAGAGGGGGGCTGGAGACACATCGAGGTGGTGCAGGGAGGACCCGGGGTGATGAAGCTGTTGCCGGGAAGGTCAGCCAAGGGAGAGGCAACAAGCAGAGTGGAGAGTGTCCCAGGTACGGCCTGGGGGAAGCTGGCGCTTGAGGATCAGATGGGGCGAGTGAGGCTGCAGAGGAAGCAAAGGGGTTGCTCTGGAAGCAGGAAGACAGACAGAAGAGCCGTGAAAAGTACAACGAAGGAGAGTGACGTCACCCTTTGAAGGCCTCTGATGAGCGGCCTGACGTCACCAGAGGGGCAGGGGAGGGCCCACTGGAGAGCAGGCCAGTTGAAATTTGTTGGCCTCGCTGCAGAGATGAGAGGAAAGAAAAGGTTCCAGGGGAGAGTGGCCATCCCAGGGTTCCCTGCCGAGGGGCAAAGACAGCATCTGCATTTATTACCTGCAGCCTCACTGGCCAGCTCCAAACTCTGTAGCTGTTTAATTTCAGTGTAGTGTCAAGAAGGGCTCATAATAATAACCCCACAGTATTCTTTAATTTCCCCCTATTGCAGAAGAGTCTGAGCTTGTAGAGTGACAGTGATCATTGTACCTCATCTCATACTGGTTTCTGAAGGAAACAAAATATACAAAGAATAAAATTTGTCATGATTTTTTTCCCCACACTTTTCAATTAAACAGGAAACAAAACAAAACAGAACACCTATCTTGTTCTGGTTAGTGAATTCACTGACTCCTGCTGCTGCTAAGTCGCGTCAGTCGTCCGACTCTGTGTGACCCCAGAGATGGCAGCCCACCAGGCTCCCCCGTCCCTGGGATTCTTCAGGCAAGAACACTGGAGTGGGGTGCCATTTCCCTCTCCAATGCATGAAGGTGAAAGGGAAATTGAAGATGCTCAGTCGTGTCCAACTCTTAGCGACCCCATGGATCGCAGCCTACCAGGCTCCTCCGTCCATGGGATTTTCCAGGCAAGAGTACTGGAGGGGGGTCCCATTGCCTTCTCCAACTGACTCCTGCTAGGAGTTGGTATATTCTGATGACAAACAAGCACATCTCAGGTCTCAAGGCAGACAAGGAGTCTGCAGTCAGCCCCCACCGTGGATGATGCTGTGATTACAGCGGACATGGTACTGGATGCAAATGTGGACAGGTTTCTAGAAGCATCTTAGGCATAAGAAAAGAACATGTGCTAAGGTTCAAAGAGGAGCAGGCCTGGGCATATTGTGTTCATGGAACTACAGAGACCAGGACAAGGTTGCAGCTGAGAGACTAAGGCAGGAGCCAAGAGCTCAGAAACTGGAAGTGGCCAGATCTTAAGATCCAGGGACTTAGGTTTTAGTAGGTAAAGGAACTTGAGTTCAAGGAGCAAGGAGTATTAGTTAGATTAGTATCAGTTGTAGAAACAGATAAGCCCCAGAGTCTCAGAGGTTTAGTCCACTGGAAGTTTATTTGTTTATGTTTTTTGCCAATGCAGGAGATGCAAGAGATGCAGGTTTGATCCCTAGGTCAGGAAGAGCCCCTGGAGAAGGAAATGGCAACCCACTTCAGAACTCTTGTCTGGGAAAATCCCATTGACAGAGGAGCCTGGCAGGCTACAGTCCAATGCTTTGTCACAAAGCATTGAACACAGCTGAACGACTGACCACACAGACAAAGTCTGAAATGGGTAATTGTGGTCAGCAGCTGACACTCCAGATAAGGATATAGATGCTACTGGAGACTGAAACGTGTCCCCCCAAGTTCCTTCCTTTACTATCTGAGCCACCAGGGAAGCCTTCTCAGATCCAAATACCAGGAAACCACCATTCAGGGAGGAGGCTCTGGTAGTGGCACCCCGTGTGCAGCAGTCAAAGCGCCTTCCCCCTCGGCCCCAGGGGGGAGCATGATGTCACTGTGATTATGCAGTCATTTGCAAGATTTTGATGACCTTGAATCATATGCCTGAGACCCAAAGATGCTGCTCGTGGCTGGTAAGAGGTGGGGCGCCGGGGAGTCCTTCATGCCTCACCTGGGTTTACTGGGGAGAAGTGTGATCCCTGTCCCAGGACAGAGACTTTCCCTTCGGACTCCCAGAGACAGAGATCACAACCCACTTTGGGCCTCACAATGCCTTGCTGAAGTTTCCCCACCACCTTCCAAAAGCAGCTGCCCAGCCAGGGTTAGGCACATGCAGCCCCCGCCCTTGGGTTCCTGTCAGTCACTTCATGCCCAGTGAGTCATTCTCGGTGGAGTTTCCATAATCCTCTCTATTGGATGGGTGCTTCTCAACTCAGCTCTCTCCCCCTGATCACGGGCCAGCCCTTGGGGGCACCTTGTGACCGGGCCAGTCCCCCCAGCCCCAAGGTCCCCAGATCAGAAGAGTCCTCCCAGCCCTGTGGGCCAGGCCGACTCGGGAAAGGGTCTCTGAAATCAAAGGCCAAGCTTCCCCCAAGGACTTGTCCCCACAAGCTCCTGTGCCTCCGATGTGTCTCCCTGGAAAATGTTACATGTGTCTAAGAGAGCTAATTGGCTTAGCTGTTTTAATAAGCTCTCCTGAGACACGTATTCAGCAGCTGTACACCTGCATAAAATGCAGCTTGCAGGGGTTATTGTTACAAGACGCATCAGAGTTGGCAAGCCGAGAGGCACTTGGAAGATGAGACCTGTGTTCTAGGAAGTTTGACGAGGCATGATTTTCACGGGCTCAGCTTGGTGGTCCTTGGAGGGAGCTACCAGGAAGGAAGGATTATTCAGGAAAACAGCGGAAAAGTATCAGAGCCAGGAAGCAGATTAGTAGACGGCAAGGAGACCTTGCGATAGTCACCTCTTCCACCTCACACTGTTGTTTTCTCAGCTATAAAATAAAACGGGTTGACGTGAGGCTGCTGTGAAGGGCTGTCCCTTGTGTTCGGATGCCACGACCTTGGGGGCATGGCTGACACTGTCACCATCTCAGGTTCCCATGTTTATTTTGACAGTATTTTGGTCCATGAGAGTCAAGTGTTGCTAGGATATATTAAAATAATTTTCTAGTGGATGGAAGTTAAGTGTTTTGAAGAAGAAAGCCTTAATTTTTTTTTCTTGTTTGCATAAAAGTGCATGGGATTAGTGATTCTCTTGGGCTGTTTTTTAAGTTCCGTCTAACTCTTTATTTTCAGCTCAGGATATTTTTATTGGGTTGCTGAGGTGGGAAAACAGACTTCTGACAGAGATAAGATGAGGACCCAGACAATGAGCCTTAATTAAGGGCAGTTCTCTTCCAAGTTCCCTGGGAACTGTAAGGAAACAAGATGCAGCAAAGCCAAGGCCGGCCCTTGATGGGCTGGGGAAGCCAGACGCTTCCTGCCAAGCTCCCGGCTCATCTTTGAAACTGCTAGAGCCAGGCCACTGCCCTCGTTTCCCCACAGACTCCTGTGCAGAGATTCAGGAATCCCTGCTTTCCTCAGGCACGGCTAGGGTGACCTGAAGGCCCTCATTTGACCAGACTCACGCTCCTGGGAAGGCCATGAAAACGTTCTGGAATCAGCCGCAGGGTGCCCAGGCCCACAGACTGAGCCCGTGGTGGATCCAGAGAGGGGCCCACAGACTCCTGATCAGAGAAACAGCTCATGGGATCCACACAACACAGCCCCTCTGATGCGCTGATTTCCATCAGATAAAGACTAAGGAAAATAAAACCAAGCCCCCACACAAATTCTCCCAGGAATAATGAGCCTTGCCCTCTCTAAAACTACCACTCACTAATTCCATGTTTCATTCTACTGTGGCTGTCTTTGCTGGCTGGCTGGCTCTTTCCTTTGCCAGTTATTTATTCATTCTGGGTTTTCAATACTAGAGGTCTGGTGACTGGTGTTGCCTTTTGAGATTCCACCTAGGAGAGATCATTCTGGACAGAGTGTGCAGAAGGATTGCACTAGCCCCTGTTTCTGTGTACTTAGGGACTGGGCTCTCCCTTCCCGGATCCACATGGAGGTATATAGGTTCTATCCAAATTAACCGTTCCCATAGGACTTGTATTCAGGGCATTTCTGCTGAGTTGAGACACAATCCTCTCACTCCATCATCTAGCTTTCTGCTTATCTGCAGAGACAGTGAGCAATAATGCTTGGTTTTCTCTGCAGTGAAGGTTCTCCTTCTCTCTGCTTAGCTGCTAGAGCTTCAGCTGGGGGACAAGCCTGAGAATAAATGACAGCCACCCGTCACATCTTACCTCCAGCTCCCCATGACACTCTAAACCCTGCTGCTTTCTGAAGCTCCCTTAGAGTAGCGGTACTACTGCCTGTTTTCCTGGTTCAGGGGTCTTCAAAATGTAAGGATTTCCAAGAACACCATTAAAGGAATTTCTTTGAAAATCATCACCTTTCATATATAGTGCAAAGTCTGTTCTGATTAAAAATACGCCCTTTTCCCACTTTATATAAGAAAGGAGTACCCCTTGGTGATTAAGAACCTTACTAAGGTGCATTGCCCTAGTATTTAAAAGCCTCCAGGGCCAAACAAAGGAACAGTTCAAAATACTGGAGTAGGTGTATAGAAAAAATGCATGCAGCAACAAAATAATAAAACCTAAAAAACCAAGCACTTTCCAAATGCTCTCTTTTAAATTATTTAAGAAAAACTTAATTGAATTGTCAGCTGAAGCAGTATTTAAAAATTTATGATGATAGATCACTATGTGAATGTTAGCATTCAAAGAAGCAGTTCCAAGAATTAAATGACAAACTATTTCTATTTCCATCTACTTATTTATGTAAACTACTGTCTTAGCACTTAGATTTAACAAATAGGAATAGAGTCAATTCTAAGCTTGTCTCATTCTACAGATCCATCATATTCATCCATGGATATACGAACTGATTTTTAAAAGATTCTATTCTTTTCATTATGAGATATGTTTCCAATAAAATTGTTAACTTTTTATTCTTAAAAATCATTTATTGAAATTTGGGATTCCACATGATACAATGACAGGCAAAGATACTTGGAAACAACTCTTCTCTCCAGCAACAACTGAAAATGCTGCTGGATTGTGTGTGTTGGGGGGAAGGTAATGCATCAGACACAGACCAAGATCTAGAGAACAGGGTGTATCTGACAATCGGCACCATAGTTCTCCTCTATTCAAACACTGACCTCAAAAGCAGCCCCTGAGAGACTAAGACACTAACCTGAGATTTTAACAGGATCTCAGCATGGGGGAAATGACAAAGACTGGCATTCACGGGTCACCATGGAGAAGAGATAATAGAAAACATCCTAGAAAACTTTCAGTTGTGACAATAACAGACAATATGCTTGGGGTAAGAATGAACTAGAAGCAGACCGGGGGTGACAACCTTTGGATTACTGAAGCCCTTATAAAGCCCAAACTGAGCCTGAAGTCATCTTCAGTTCAGTTTACTTGCTCAGTCGTGTCTGACTCTTTGCAACCCCATGGACTGCAGCATGCCAGGCCTCCCTGTCCATCACCAACTCCCAGCGTTACTCAAACTCATGTCCATTGAGTCAATGATGCCATCCAACCGTCTCATCCTCTGTTGTCCCCTTCTCCTCCTGCCCCCAATCCCTCCCATCATCAGTGTCTTTTCAAATGAGTCAGCTCTTCGCANTACAATGACAGGCAAAGATACTTGGAAACAACTCTTCTCTCCAGCAACAACTGAAAATGCTGCTGGATTGTGTGTGTTGGGGGGAAGGTAATGCATCAGACACAGACCAAGATCTAGAGAACAGGGTGTATCTGACAATCGGCACCATAGTTCTCCTCTATTCAAACACTGACCTCAAAAGCAGCCCCTGAGAGACTAAGACACTAACCTGAGATTTTAACAGGATCTCAGCATGGGGGAAATGACAAAGACTGGCATTCACGGGTCACCATGGAGAAGAGATAATAGAAAACATCCTAGAAAACTTTCAGTTGTGACAATAACAGACAATATGCTTGGGGTAAGAATGAACTAGAAGCAGACCGGGGGTGACAACCTTTGGATTACTGAAGCCCTTATAAAGCCCAAACTGAGCCTGAAGTCATCTTCAGTTCAGTTTACTTGCTCAGTCGTGTCTGACTCTTTGCAACCCCATGGACTGCAGCATGCCAGGCCTCCCTGTCCATCACCAACTCCCAGCGTTACTCAAACTCATGTCCATTGAGTCAATGATGCCATCCAACCGTCTCATCCTCTGTTGTCCCCTTCTCCTCCTGCCCCCAATCCCTCCCATCATCAGTGTCTTTTCAAATGAGTCAGCTCTTCGCATCAGGTGACCAAAATATTGGAGTTTCAGCTTCAGCCTCAGTCCCTCCAGCAAACATTCAGGACTGATTTCCTTTAAGATGGACTGGTTGGATCCATAGTCCAAGGGACTATCAAGAGTCTTCTCCAACACTACAGTTCAAAAGCATCAGTTCTTCAGTGCTCAGCTTTCTTTATAGTCCAACTCTCACATCCATACATGACCACTGGAAAATCAAATCATCTTCATCTCTGACTAAATTCACTCTGGGTTGGGACCTCCCCAGTGGTCCTCTAGTATAGACTCAGCACTCCCAGTGCAAGGGGCCTGGATTTAATCCCTGCTCAGGGAACTACATCCCACATGCCACAAATGAAAGATCCCATGTGCTGCATGTGAGACCCGGTGCAGACAAGTAAATAAATAGTTTAAAAAGTAAATTCACTCTGGGTTAAAATGGTCTGCCTATAGCCTACATGCCCATGATAAGCAAAAGCACATGTTTTCCAGAAGAAGTTAATAACATACAGAGCATCAAATGATAGCTACAATTTCCCATATACATCAGAGAGCATTCAGCTATTAAAAAAACAGAATATAGGAAAACAAAGCCTGACTGAAAACTTAGGGGAAATAAATAGACCAATCTTGACTGAAAAATCAAGAGAAACACAGTAGACAATAGACTCAAACCCACTGATCCAGATACCAGAAGCCCTAAAGAGAGGTATGATGAAAGAACTAAGTGACATAATGGAGACTTGTACTAGTAAACTAGAACCTTTTTTAAGAAGTGAACTCTAGAGCTGGAGACAGCGCTCCAGCTTAAATAGGCAGAAAGATGAGAAAAGGCAGGAAAAAATGTTCAAGACGTACGGGACATCGTGAAAAGGCCACATGAGGAAGGATTGGAGAGAGAGGATAAGACACCAATGATATTTGAGAGATGATGCTTGAGAACTTTCCAAAATGGACAAGAAATATCGAGTCACAGACTCAAGAAGTGCTGTGAAGCCCAGGAGAGAACACCGTGGCTATGAGAACTGCTGATTCCTCAGACGATGAGAAAATCTTCAAAGCAGCAGCAGAAAATTGTGCAGAGAGGCAGGGATAGGACTGACAGCCGACTTTCCAACAGAAACGTTGGAATCCAGAAAAACAATACAGTGATACTCCTAAAGTGATGGAAGGAAAATATTTCTCTGTATTCAGTGAAAAATATCCTTCAGAGATGGAGGGAAAACAATGATTTTTTTTCTACAGACAGAAAACTGAGAAAATTAATTGCCAGCAGGTTTAGAGTAGAGGAAAGGCAAAAACTCTTTAGGCAGAAGAACAATGATCACAAATGGAAGCGCAGAGATGGAGGAAGGAATGAAGAGCCATAGAAAGAGTAAGTGTGTAGAAAAAGATAAATTAATAATATTTCATAATAAATTTTAGATTAAAAATTCATAAGGAATTAACATACATGACAAGAGAAGCATAGAAGGTGGGAGAAATGTAAAATTCAGAGTTGAAGTGTTCAAATGTCTCTGCATTGCCTGGAAGGCTATGGGAGTACATATTTATATTTCAATAAACCAATATTTCAATTAAAAAAATCATCTCTAGGACACTATGCCAGATAGAGGTTAATTAAAATATATAAATACACGGTAATAGAGGAGAGAAAATTGAACAATAATCTGAAAAGAATTAAGAAAGGAGACAAAATCTATCAAATGAATCATGAATTCAAGACATGTATTTGGGTGGCTGATTTAAACATAAAAATTTCCTTAAGTCCATTACACGTAAAAGTTTTTTTTTTTTTTTTTACTAATATTTCATTAAATACTCCAATTAATCTGAAAGAGTCTATTTATATAAAGTTCAAAAGCAGGTAAAGCTAATCTACAGTGTTAGAATGGTGTTTACACTTGGAAGGGCAGTGACTAAAAGGGGGCGTGAGAAGGTACTCATATGTGAAGGTCATGTTCTGTTTCCTGGGCTGGGTGCTGGCTACACAGCTGTATTTACTTTGTCAGAATTTGTTCAACAGTACATTTATCATTTATTCACTTTGTATGTGTTTTTGTTAAGCTTTAATAGAAATGTACATTTAAAACAACTATTGTCAGGCTGGATTCAAAACAAAAACCAATATATGCTGCTTATAGAAGATGTACATTGGGACTTCCCTGATGGTTCAGCAGTTAAGACTCCGAGCTTCCACTGCAGGGGGCAGAGGTTCCATTCCTGGTCAGGGAACTTAAGATCCCAGATGCTGTGCAGTGGGGCCAAAATGTAAAACAAAACAACTTACATTTAAATGTGAGTATGCAGAAATGCTTAAAGTGATAGCATTTTTTAAAGACACAGCACACAAACACTCACCAAAGGAGAGCTGGTGCAGCTATAACATTAGCTAGTGCAGACCCTAAGCTTAGACTATTTTTAAATAAAGAACAACAGTTCACAGTGATATAAAAGTTCAATCTACCAAGAAGTTGTAATAATTCTAAATTTTAATGCTCCTAATTACACAATCTCAAAATAAATAAAGCAAACATTGATGAAACTAGAAGGAGAAATAAATAAATTCACGATTGTTGTGCCCCGAGTCCGAGTTCCCAAAACTGAGAGAACAAAAATGTCCACAGCAATGCAAAAGCAAAAAGTGGTTTATTGCTAGCCTGAGCTAGGGCNAAAAAGTAAATTCACTCTGGGTTAAAATGGTCTGCCTATAGCCTACATGCCCATGATAAGCAAAAGCACATGTTTTCCAGAAGAAGTTAATAACATACAGAGCATCAAATGATAGCTACAATTTCCCATATACATCAGAGAGCATTCAGCTATTAAAAAAACAGAATATAGGAAAACAAAGCCTGACTGAAAACTTAGGGGAAATAAATAGACCAATCTTGACTGAAAAATCAAGAGAAACACAGTAGACAATAGACTCAAACCCACTGATCCAGATACCAGAAGCCCTAAAGAGAGGTATGATGAAAGAACTAAGTGACATAATGGAGACTTGTACTAGTAAACTAGAACCTTTTTTAAGAAGTGAACTCTAGAGCTGGAGACAGCGCTCCAGCTTAAATAGGCAGAAAGATGAGAAAAGGCAGGAAAAAATGTTCAAGACGTACGGGACATCGTGAAAAGGCCACATGAGGAAGGATTGGAGAGAGAGGATAAGACACCAATGATATTTGAGAGATGATGCTTGAGAACTTTCCAAAATGGACAAGAAATATCGAGTCACAGACTCAAGAAGTGCTGTGAAGCCCAGGAGAGAACACCGTGGCTATGAGAACTGCTGATTCCTCAGACGATGAGAAAATCTTCAAAGCAGCAGCAGAAAATTGTGCAGAGAGGCAGGGATAGGACTGACAGCCGACTTTCCAACAGAAACGTTGGAATCCAGAAAAACAATACAGTGATACTCCTAAAGTGATGGAAGGAAAATATTTCTCTGTATTCAGTGAAAAATATCCTTCAGAGATGGAGGGAAAACAATGATTTTTTTTCTACAGACAGAAAACTGAGAAAATTAATTGCCAGCAGGTTTAGAGTAGAGGAAAGGCAAAAACTCTTTAGGCAGAAGAACAATGATCACAAATGGAAGCGCAGAGATGGAGGAAGGAATGAAGAGCCATAGAAAGAGTAAGTGTGTAGAAAAAGATAAATTAATAATATTTCATAATAAATTTTAGATTAAAAATTCATAAGGAATTAACATACATGACAAGAGAAGCATAGAAGGTGGGAGAAATGTAAAATTCAGAGTTGAAGTGTTCAAATGTCTCTGCATTGCCTGGAAGGCTATGGGAGTACATATTTATATTTCAATAAACCAATATTTCAATTAAAAAAATCATCTCTAGGACACTATGCCAGATAGAGGTTAATTAAAATATATAAATACACGGTAATAGAGGAGAGAAAATTGAACAATAATCTGAAAAGAATTAAGAAAGGAGACAAAAGCTATCAAATGAATCATGAATTCAAGACATGTATTTGGGTGGCTGATTTAAACATAAAAATTTCCTTAAGTCCATTACACGTAAAAGTTTTTTTTTTTTTTTTTACTAATATTTCATTAAATACTCCAATTAATCTGAAAGAGTCTATTTATATAAAGTTCAAAAGCAGGTAAAGCTAATCTACAGTGTTAGAATGGTGTTTACACTTGGAAGGGCAGTGACTAAAAGGGGGCGTGAGAAGGTACTCATATGTGAAGGTCATGTTCTGTTTCCTGGGCTGGGTGCTGGCTACACAGCTGTATTTACTTTGTCAGAATTTGTTCAACAGTACATTTATCATTTATTCACTTTGTATGTGTTTTTGTTAAGCTTTAATAGAAATGTACATTTAAAACAACTATTGTCAGGCTGGATTCAAAACAAAAACCAATATATGCTGCTTATAGAAGATGTACATTGGGACTTCCCTGATGGTTCAGCAGTTAAGACTCCGAGCTTCCACTGCAGGGGGCAGAGGTTCCATTCCTGGTCAGGGAACTTAAGATCCCAGATGCTGTGCAGTGGGGCCAAAATGTAAAACAAAACAACTTACATTTAAATGTGAGTATGCAGAAATGCTTAAAGTGATAGCATTTTTTAAAGACACAGCACACAAACACTCACCAAAGGAGAGCTGGTGCAGCTATAACATTAGCTAGTGCAGACCCTAAGCTTAGACTATTTTTAAATAAAGAACAACAGTTCACAGTGATATTAAAGTTCAATCTACCAAGAAGTTGTAATAATTCTAAATTTTAATGCTCCTAATTACACAATCTCAAAATAAATAAAGCAAACATTGATGAAACTAGAAGGAGAAATAAATAAATTCACGATTGTTGTGCCCCGAGTCCGAGTTCCCAAAACTGAGAGAACAAAAATGTCCACAGCAATGCAAAAGCAAAAAGTGGTTTATTGCTAGCCTGAGCTAGGGCCCAAACCGCATCCAACGCAGTGGAGTTGGGTAAGAGCCCCAGGTCCTGAATCTCAGTATTATTTATAAGTTTGGAACAAAGACAAAGAATTGGCAAGGGCGGATTGGTTACAAGAGTCTCTAACATCTTTTAATTGGCTAAATTTTCGCAGGCGCGGGCTTTTCTTAGGGGAGGTCCATTAAGTTCTGATTGGCTCAGATCTGGCTACAGGGACCATGCTGATTGGCCAAATCCTAGCCTCGGTGGAAGATGATTGGCTCAGATCCTCCAGGGCAACTATTCAGCTATTTGATAAGATAGAACTTAGGCCTTAAAACCTGCATGGTGAATGTTAGTTCCCAACAACGATGATGATGGATTTTTAAGACATCTTTCTCAGTAATTGATAAAAAAAATAGAAAATGAAAAGGTTAGAAAGATACAGAAAATTTATGCAACATAATTAACATATTTACCTAATTGATATTACTAGAACTCTGTACCCAGCTACTGCTAAATACCCATCACTCCCAAGTGTACATGGAACATTTGTCAAAAAAGACCATATGTTAGCCATAGGGCATTTCTCAACAAACTGGAACTACATGAAATTATACAGAATGTGTTCTCTGACTACAGTGCAATTATGGTCTATAATAGAAAAATTTAAATCCACATTATTTGTAAAATAACCAGAGACTTCTAAATAACTCACAGTTCAAAGAAGTAAGTATGGAAATTTGGAAAATATCTTAGACTGAGGAATAATGAAAATACTACATATAACACAGTAGGATGCAACTAAAGTCATTCTTAAATGGAAATTAATAGTTATACATCCAAGTGATGACAAAGGCGGAGAAACACAGGCTCATATAGTGCTGGGAGGAGCAAATTAGTTTAACAGCTTTGAAAAACTCTTCAGAACTATCTAATAATAAAGGTGAACATACACATATCCCAAATTTAGCAAATCTATTCCTATGCAGATTACAACAGAAACGCATACCTAAGTGCATTCAAGAATGTGTACAAGAAGGTTTATATCAGCATTATTCATAATTTTAAAAAAGTGGATATTCATACCAGAACTTTTGTGTCCTAATGGGTCTTTTAGAAGGAAGTTGGAAGTTACAACTATAAAATATGTCTTTGATTTCTTATTACAAAAATAAAAGGTATTTATTTTAGGAAAGTTTGTTCAGTTCAATAATAATACGAATTTAAAAGTCAACTATGATCCTTTTGTATCAATTAGAAACTACTTAGCTCAAATTTTAGAAAAGCTAGCCAACAGTGTACAATGGCTAAACACATAGGAATTTCTTTGTATCACATAAGTATGTACTTTATGTGGTTCAGCAGCTTAACATGTCCTTTGAAAAACCTAGGCTCTTTCTATCCTTCTGCTCCATATTGGCATATTAACTTTTTATCTTCATGCTTGTGGACTCATGGTTTTGAAACGGCTGCACGAGTCCAGAGGTCATATCCTTACAACCTGCATTCTTAACTGCAAAGGGGGAAAAGAGATAGCGCTGGCATCTCATGTTTATTTTTCATGTGGAAACAAAGCTTCCCACGAAACATCTCAGCAGATATCAATGCCAGTGGTGGGTCACGTGACCATTCCTAGTCATAACTGAGCCTGGGCACTTGAGAAAGTTTTCTTCCTTTTATACTAAGGAATGGAAAGGAACTTCGGAATGACTTCAGTTTAGCCAAGAATAAGTCTACCAAATCAGCCACTGAAATTTTACCCTTTCTTATATTTTGTTATATTCACTTCCATTCTTTCTCAGACATAATCATCTTTTAAATATTTACAAAAATGAGATAATTCCTTTACCAACTATTCACTAGCTTTTGTTCACATAAAATAGTATGCCAGTGAATACAAATGACATAATTTTAATTCCTGTATGGCATTTCATTATTTGGATGTGCCATAATTTAAACATACCTCTATTACCAAATGTTTAAATTGCTTCTCAATTTTATATTTTAAATAATATTGTATTAAAGATGCTTGTATATGCAACTTTATTGTCTTAGAACATGTTTTCTGAAGTGGCTTGCACGGCAAAGCATGTATACAATCAAAAATGGCAGAAGTATTACCTAACATTGCCACTATAGAGGAGTGCGACCCAGAAATTCACTCCTAGGCTTATGCCCTCATATTGGTGTTTTTCAAACACTGGTCTTGATTCACAGGGACAGTGATATTAAATATGGATCGCAAACCAGTGTTTTAAAAAACCTACATAAAACAGAACAAGAATATTAGCAGGCATTGCACACAGTTTGGTGCAACATCTGTTTCTTCTGTGAGTGAGTGTGTTCTGTGCTGTGTCATGAAGCAAAATGAGTTTTTTGCCACGGGTGACAACAATTTTTTTTTTAATGTTCCCATAGAAGAATGCTCATGCATGCCTCCTGATTCCAGCACTTATTTTTTTTTTATTTCTGCTTCTTGTTAACTGTCTTGATAAGAAGTTCTGTTAACAGTAACAAATTACAATGGCGATGGCAATGTTCCTATTTGCTTCTGACCTAAATGAAAATTCAAAACTCCCATGAAGTTTTGAAATGTAGAATTTTCACCATTGTTAGTAACTAGTCTGTCAGTGAAGTTTTCATTTCCTCTATACATCAAGTTTCACAGAGGTTTTCTTTTTTATTTATAATGAGTTGGATTTACTTTTAGTTAACTGTTATGATTAATTTCTAGTTTTATTACCTGTGGTCAGAGATAATATGCATTGTGCTATAAAGTTTCTACTTTTGGGAAGTTTTTGAGATTTTTCTCTGTGGATGAGAATATGGTCAGCTTTTCCAACTGTTGTATTTTTATAATAATTCTATTCTTATAAGAATTCTATAATAAGATTCAATGATAACATTCTATAATAATAAGATAAATTTTCAATGTCTATTGACTACAACTTGGGCTTCCCAGGTGGGTCAGATGGTAAAGAATTCGCCTGCAATGCAGGAGACCCTGGTTTGATCCCTGGGTTGGGAAGATCCCCTGGAGGAGGGCATGGAAACCCACTCCAGTTTTCTTGCCTGGAGAATTCCATGGACAGAGGAGCCTGGTGGGCTACAGTCCAAGGGGTCGCAAAGAGTTGGTCATGATTGAGGTGACTGAGCTCACAGGCACATTGAATACAACTTATTGATACTAACATTCAAAGCCTCTGTATCTTTATGTAGCTATATCTCATATATTTCTTTTTTCTTTATATCTTGAGCTGTCATTAAAGTCTCCCACCAAGACTGTAATTTTGCACTTTATGTTTCCAAGCCTTCTGTGTGTTGTGTTGTGTATATTTATGGTACATAAATACTAATTCACATTCTAAATGATTAATGTGGATTTATAGCTGTTTTAGGCTTATGAGACCATAATCAACTTCAATACTATTGATAGACCTGATTTTTTGGTTTACTTTTGGTGGATTTCTTTGGCTTATTCTTTTATATCTAACATTTCTGTGTCTTTTTACTTAAACTATAAAAAAAAATAGTTTATAGTTACTTCATGTTGACATTCTTGCAAGAATAGAGTGTAACCCATTCACATTTATTTTGAAACTAGTATATTTGATTTTCCCTTTAATTATGCTTTCAGTATTAGTGCTTCTTGGATATTTCTTTTTTTAAAAACTTCTCATGTACTTTGATTTTTACGCATCTTTTTTTTCCTTTAGTGACTTGGAAGTTATGCATACAGCTTTTTTCTGTATATTCCAATCATTTAAAATCAGTGTCTAGAATAAAAGCTATATATTAGTGATTCCTTCCTGCTAACAAAAATAAAAATGCTTTTCATTTTTGTTGAAATAACTTGGAGCTTTGGATACAGGTTATTATATTAAACATTTTAAAAATATGCATCTTATTTTTCAAAAAATTTTTCACATAACTACATTAATACTTATTACTAATACTTAACTGTTTTTATAGACTTCATCATTTGCTGTTGCTTTATTTTAAAACCCAATCTTATTCATTCTTCGACTCTCTTATTTTGACTTCTCAATAAACTTGAGTAAATCTTAATAGTATTGCAATATCTCTGTCCTTAGTTTCCATAATTTCTGTCCATGCATGTCTGAATTCATCAGGTACTATTTTAAGAGAATGCCTGAAGTTCCAGAGTCAGGTAACCCTAGATTCTAATGCGAGCTCCTCCCCACGCTTGTGCTGTGGCAGTGGGAAAATCTCGCCAGCTTTCTGACTCAGTTTCTCCTGATAAAGTAGAGGCACGATCCAGTATTATACAGGATACGTAAGGATTATACCAAGTTTACGTGGGACTCGTTTTCTCTGGGCTACAAGAAAGCTGACCGTCTGGCCTCCAGATCCCTCCNACGCTTGTGCTGTGGCAGTGGGAAAATCTCGCCAGCTTTCTGACTCAGTTTCTCCTGATAAAGTAGAGGCACGATCCAGTATTATACAGGATACGTAAGGATTATACCAAGTTTACGTGGGACTCGTTTTCTCTGGGCTACAAGAAAGCTGACCGTCTGGCCTCCAGACCCCTCCTTGCCTGGGAATGTTGCCGTACTTGCTGGTCTCCCCACACCTCGTTGTTTCTCCCTTTGAACTCTTGTTTCCACTTCTCATCGCTTGGGGCATCTCTTTCTTTCCACCTCCATCCCCCAACACACTGGCCAGACACAGTCTATGAGACTGAGTCCAAATGGGGATTCGAGGAGAGCTTCCAGGAGGAAACAACTTCTGAATTACATGTGCCTGAGTCTGAGTCCCCTTACCACCCAGGAAACAGGCACCTCACTTTAGACTTCGAGTCTGACACTGTTTTCATGAGGTCCTCTCCCACTAGGCTAGATTCTAGAACAAAACCGGATGGAGGTGCATGTCTGAACATAGTGACCTAGTTGGTGCCCAAGAAATAGACTCAACTATTTTAAACTGAGGCTGGCTCATTCCTCTCCTGCTCTATTTTCTGATGATAAGGTTTGGTGTCTCTTTCTCAGGGCAAACATTTCAACTTGTTCAGGGCCTGTGACGAAAAAACTGAGGCCACAGCAGCTCCTAACATCTAAATGCCTTTCATTCTTTTACTTCATTTTGGAAGAGGCAAGAGTCTAGCTTAGAATCCTTGCTTGAACTCAGTGATTTTTAGGCATTTCCACCAGTACAGTACTTCTGAGTCCAGTCAGACTATTATTCCCAGGCTAGTCAGATACTACCTTATACTTGATACTGGGCTTCCCTTGTGGCTCAGCTGGTAAAAGAATCTGCCTACAGTGTGGGAGACCTGGGTTCAATCCCTGGGTTGGGAAGATCCCCTGGAGAAGGGAGAGGCTTCCCACTCCAATATTCTGGACTGGAGAATTCCATGGACTGGATAATCCACGGGGTTGCAAAGAGTCAGACACGACTGAGCAACTTTTGCTTTCACTTTCTCTATTTGATTCTAGAACAGGCAAAGATATACTAGAAGAATTAGTAGTTGTAAAAATTCTGTAGGAAAAAAGTTTTAATTGAGACCTTTTGTGTTCTAATTAATTTTTGTCATTGTTTCAAAGTGAGAAAGATAGCCATTAGCCAATTTTGCTAGTTCTTTTCCGAAGATACCAGTGTTGCATTGCCATTCATTGTTCAATCACTCAGTTGTGCTCGACTCTTTGCGATCCCATGCCATCCTTCACTATCTCCCAGAGTTTGCTCAAAGTCCATTGACTCAATGTCCATTGAGTCTGTGATGCCATCTGACCGTCTCACCCTCAGTCACCCTCTTCTCCTCCTACCCAAGTGTTGTATAGAAATGACATCTAAGACCCACTTAAACAAACTTAGAGCTAAATACACCACCTATCACTAATACGTTTTTATTTAATAAAAAGGAACGAAAATTTTTGTTTCGACTAATGTTATTTGCTTCCTAAAATTGTCCTATGACCCTATCTTGATTACTGAAGAAGGTAATCATTTACCATCTTTCTCCTCCTTAGGCTGTGAAGTTGAGATTCTTGGTGTCAGACCTACTTACTGCCTCGAGTATAAATCTGTCCCAACGGATATCAATTTTGTCAACGCAGTCAGCGGTGCTCTTGATGTCTTCAAGTGAGTGTCCCAAATTCTTAGCCATGCCAGTGTTCTTCCTTGTTTCCAGGACCAATAAAGAATGCTTAAGTGGATTAAGAACCCTTTGGGACAGGTGGCACAATGTTTCAGAGAGGCGATTAGCCTTTCACATGGTGATTGCTACCTGCTGCTGCTGCTGCTAAGTCGCTTCAGTCGTGTCCAACTCTGTGTGACCCCATAGATGGCAGCCCACCAGGCTCCCCCGTCCCTGGGATTCTCCAGGCAAGAACACTGGAGTGGGTTGCCATTTCCTTCTCCAATGAATGAAAGTGAAAAGGGAAAAGGGAAGTCGCTCAATCATGTCTGACTCTCCGTGACCCCATGGACCGAGGCTTACCAGGCTCCTCTGTCCATGGGATTTTCCAGGCAAGAGTACTGGAGTGGGGTGCCATCGCCTTCTCCGTGCTACCTCCTAGGGTGAGAAATTTTAGGTAGGGGCAGTCTTTGGAAACACTGAATTGAGAGCAAGGAACTCTCCAGGTATTTGGGACTTTCTTCTTTATGCTGATGGATAGTAGAGAAGCCATGTGAATGTCAGCGTTTCTCTAATCATGACATAGTGAATGCTTGGCTCTCAGAAGACACTGATAAGTTTCTGGCAAAAAAAAAAAGAGGAGGGAGATCTGTGGTGGAAAACATTTGGAGAAATTGCCTACTCTGCCATCTTCTTGGAAACGTACAAAGCCTATTGGCATATTAGAACATAAAAGCTTTTTTCTTCTTCCCCATGGAACTATCATCACACCCAGTTTGAAAAACGCAGAAGTCAGTAGAGCTCTCCTGAACAGCAGATGAGAGTTAGGGAAACTGACTTAACTTCTAAGTCCTGAATTTTTTCAGGAGTCAACAATTTCAACTATCCTTTTAAGCTGCCTCCATTTCTCTCTGCCTAATTCCTTCTTTTCAATCCACTTCAGTAAGGAAAATGGATGTGACATCCTGAACATTTTTATATTGCAAAGAGATCTGGGCAGAATGGATGTGACATCCTGAATTTTTTTATATTACAAAGAGATCTGGACAGAATCCTAAGGTGATGGAAGATCTGGGTGTCCCTGAAACCCCAGGGCTGGGGGCCCCACATAGCTTTCAGGTAACTGGGCTCATGGCCACATGTCCTTCTGGCATGGTTCCTGGGCTGGAGGCTATAAAGGGCCAGAAACAGATCTGTAGGCGTTCCCATCCGTCGCTCCTCACCCAGCCCCTCCGTTACAAATGAGCTGACCTGTGATGGAGACCAGACCCATGTGGAAAACAGCTGGCCACCAAGAATTTGTCAGCTAAGCTCCAAACAGGCAAGCACACTCAGCCCTTGAAGACTCCGGTCCCTCATGAATCAACGCGCTCCCACATAGACGTCTTTCACAAAAGGCATGCATATAAATCCCCAAATCGCAAGCATCGCAGCTCCAGTGTTCCTGGCATCTGGGGTTGACAGCTTCCTGACACAAAGCCATCAGGTAAACCTGTGAGACTTACTAGCTTTCTGACCACATGGAGATTTATGAATATGCCAAATAGCCTTAAAGAAGCCAGCCCAGTGGCTGCTGTATTAAGGTGCAGTGTCTAAAAC